>VZUI01052466.1:0-30971 GCA_013401135.1 Cettia cetti | reverse complement strand
TTTTTTTCCTCTAGCATCAAGTTTGTGTGTTGTTAACAAAAGCCTTTACAAATGTTAATCATTCCCGATTGCTCACCCAGCTCTGCTAGCTCAGGTTATTCAATTGTTAATTCCTACCTCAGTCCCATTGTACCCCCCCTTCGCCTTTGCGTTGTCGGGCACATAGGTGCTCTTCCCAAGATTCTCCGGGGATTCATGCAAATTTGGAAAAACTCCGTGGAAAAAAGAAATAAAACCCTAAAAAACGAGCCAAGGTAGCACCCCAGACTACAAGTGACACCCCCAAGCCGGCAGAGCAAAGAGGAACACCAGGACGCCAACAGAGACTCTTTGGTCCCTCACCATAACCTCAATGGACCTGGACTGGTCAGACCACCCCCAGCTGGGAGCCGACAGGTGACTGCACTAGAATTCGTGAGAAGGTAGCTCCAGCTCTGCCGTGAGACAAAATTGCTTTCCTCCTCCTCTGTGTCGTCCACCGGGAGTAGCAACGGCGGTGTGCGCGCAGCCCCCGGCCCCCCACCCAGAGCTGAACTTTAACAAAGGCTTTAAAAGGGAGAAATGTTTCCCGGCCCTGGTTTTTATCCATAACAGTTGCTTTTATGCTACGGAAGGCTGAGGCAGCCTCACCCTCCAGAGAAAGGAGGAGGCGACGATTAGATGAGGGGATCCCACCTGCGGCAGCAGCCGCCGCTTCGCGCCCTACAGGCGGCTGCGCCCTCACTCAAGATGGCGCCCCCACTCTCGCGGACGAGCTCTGACGTCAGAGCGCTGCTGGTCAAGATGGCGGCTGTTTACCGACGGTTGCCGCGGAATTTGCCCTTATCCAGCATGGCCGTCGCTGCCCAATTACTTCCGCCGGCAGCTGTGTCCGTTTGCCCTCAGTGAAAATGGCCGAGCGCAGCGTGGAGAGGGTAGGGTGTCCCGGCGCCTGTGGTGAGGGTCAGTGTGCGGGGCCGGGCTAGCGGCGGCTGTGCGAGTAGCGCGGAAAAGCGAAGCGAGGGGAGGCAGCGTCTCTGGCAGGGCGGGGGAGAAGGAAGGCTCCGCAGCGCGGCCGCTGCTGGGGAGCTGGGCACGTGCGCGGCCGGGAAATGGTGGCCGGGGCCTGGCCGCTGCCTGCGGCCCGGGCCGGCTGTGACGCCGGGGAATGCCCCGCTTGCCCACCGCAGGCTGCAGGACGCCAGCCGGTTGTGTCCCAGCGCCCTGGGTTCTCTGGGAACCTCCGGTGTATCGCACTTAACCCATAACAGCAAGGAACAGTGTCTGTGCGTTCTAGCAGTTCGGAAATTGATTAGTTGTAAGACGCTTCTCAAAGTTTTCGTCATAGGAAAAGATTAATTAATCCGAAAATATCTCCTTTCCAGTGCAGCAGCACTTGCTAATTCTTTATTCAAAATAGAAAGGACTGATTCTGGTTTATAAGATCATTAAGTGATTGGCATAACCAGAAAACTGTAAATCAAAAGTGAAAGTACTTTACAGTTGTTAACTGTAGGTATTAACCTGTGTGTAGTAAATTGTGTAGACAACACAAATATACAAAATTGTATGTGTACGTACAACCTGTGTGTATAACTTAGGGCACCCTTTGGAGGCTATATGGGACTATTTGTCAGCTGCTGTTGAAGTTAAGTCATAAACGTTTCTGCCAGCTGTCCTTAAATACTGGCAGTATTCAGAAATGCTGTGTTGGCATCCATTTGTGTGTCAGTGCCGTAAGATGGGGAGGAACTACCATAAATTGCTGTAATATATCTCAGAAGTTACTTTATGAATGATGATATCACTGCTTATTCTTGACAGATGCACCCCAATGGCACGCAGCACCAAGTTCCCAAGTACAGCTGGAATAATCGGCTCCATACCTGGCTTCCTTTCGGAACTCACGTTTTTTGCCAATACTTCTAATCTGACGCTTCACCAGAGGCATTTCTGAGAGTTTCTGTGTTTTTTTACCACATAAGCAGGGCTCAAAGGGCACTGCTATGTCCTGGGTACAAGTTGCAGTCAGCCAGTCCAGTGAGGATATATTTGATGAAGATGCAGATGAGATGTATCTACTACAGAAGGAATGGAACAGCACTATGAAAAAGAGATTAAAGGTGTTTCTATAAAAACGATTTCTTTTTTTTTAGCCATTTTAGATTTACTGACTCATAACTTGATATACATGTGAATGATTTAAAGGGAAAAGTAAAAGTAGCTGCTTAAAAGTTATTCTGACATACTGTCTTCTGAATATCAAGAAAATATGGCAGAAATTTACATAAGCACTTCTTAGTAGTCACCAGAGCAAAGTACTGTTTTACCAAAAGACATTGGCTCCTTCTGCACTACCACATGCATTTATAAAAGGCAGTGTGGAATTATGGTGCAAGGTACTTGATTTGTACTTGTAGGTATGCCCCTAGTAAATGTAGGGCAACAGAAATGGGCAGTGCTAATAAAGAAATATCAGATGTCTGGGGTTTTGAGTGGAGCTACTCTTCAGTCAAATTGTAAAATATGTGACTCCATGTGCAACCATGGCGTTGTGGTCTTTGTAGGTCTTTGATTGACTTAATCTCCTAGAGAAATACATATTTTATGAAACCTGATTTGTGCAGCCCTTGTCTCTGCAGTTCAGCAGGGAACAAAACAAGTTCATAAACAGATTAGTTTGACAGATACTGTGTCATTCAGAGTGGGGCCAGTAGGGCTCCTCTGCTGACAATTGAGCAGTGTTTGGCTGAAGAACATGGATGGACACTGTTGTGTAGGCAGTTGATGAGGAAGGTATTACAGCAGACCTAGTCTAGTTTCCTTCATCTGAGTTCCATGAAGAGACTGATTTTCTTAAGGACTATTTAGTGTTCTTACAGAAATGCCTCTGATATTTTAGAGTTGATACTGCAAAATCATTGGAGTTAGAGTTGATACTGCAAGTGTTATTGGAGTTAGAGTTGTGTGTTGAACAAAATAAATTTTTGTGTTCCAGACTACTTTTCTAGCAAGGACACCATGAGCAAATAGGAGTTTTCACTTTAAGAGCTTGCAATTTTGGTGTGAAAAAAGTTAAGAATTATCCTATGTAATTTTGTATTGTGGTTATAATATAAAGACAGTAATTTTCATTGCATTCATTAGCTTAAAGAAAGCAGTCCCAATATTGAGCGTATTTATATGTGACTCAGTCAATCACTGTCTTTCTGGTATAACTCTTAAATGGAGTGAGGTCCAGCAAATTAAGGAGCAATGCTGAGCTGTTTTATGAAAATAAATTGATTCCATGTGGATTACAGATATGATAGTACCTCTGCTAAAGGGGAAACTTGGCAGCTTGCATATCTTTTTAGATAGAAAAAAGAAGACTATGTGGTATTTCTAAGTCCATTTCTCACAAAAGAGTTTGCAATCATTAAAAGCAAACATGCTTTTTCTGATTTTCTGGGGATCCTTTTGGGAAAAGTAAAAAACTGCATCTTACAGGTCAGTAAATCATAATACACTGCAATAAGCATGTTTTGGTTGGCAGTGGGAGTGTAGCTGTGAAGGATCTTCAGATACAGAAGCTGTAGATTAAGAGATTGAATACTTGTGGTACTTGTTTAAGCTTTATTATTATTATTGTTATGTATTTGTGAGAGATCCATTAGTCATGTTCGGAACAACCTGTTTCACTGCTCTTGTTACAGGAAGGCTATAGGGATGGAATTGAGGCCGGGAAAGAACTTGCATTCCAGACAGGCTTTAATCAAGGTTACAGACACGGTGCCGAGCTGATGATTACATGTGGCCAGTTCAAAGGAACCCTGAAGTAGGTTACAAACTCTTTAAGGTCATGTATGTGTGGAGGGTGTGTAAGAGTGGGACATGCATGCAGGTTTTTGTTTTAATTAAAAAACCAAACCAAACAACCAAAAAACCCCAAAACCAAAAAAACCACACACACACAAAAAAACAAAACAAAAAAAAAAAAAAAAACAAAAACCAAAACAAAAAAAAAACCCAACCAAACAAAACACCCCACATTTTAAAACTGTCCAAAATGAGCAACCTGAGAATTCCCAGATCTTGAAAACAGGGAATGCCTACCTGGGTGTAGAAGTATCATTTCTAAAAGATCTCTTTCAGTTGCTCTTCCAAAATTGTCTGAATCTACATATTCAAGCTTAATATTTAGTTCTACTGGCTGAGTTTTCCATAAAATGTGAATTGTACATAAACGTATTTATGATTCATGGATACCTTGTCACATTGCTATCTACCTCCACCAAGTGGAAATATACTTAGATGAATATAATCACTTCTGTTATTAACTTTTCAGTGCTCTCTTATCCTGGTGTCATTTTAATGGATATGATTCTGCTTTAAGTACGATAAATAATCTTCTTGATGTGGTTGGAAAGCATGAAGATGAGGTGCTTAAGTATCTGAATTCTACTGAAGAGGAGCCACATCTTGGACACATTTTAGACTCAGTTCAGGACATGGACCTTAATCACACAGCTGGGACAGAATACAAGGAAGTTAATGATGGAAAACATGAAGTCTGTGGCAGCTCTGATGAAAACATTTGTAGGAATAATGGTGAGGTTGGTTCCTTGCAGTCTGAGTGCAGCAAGGCAAACCTCTGCACAGATCCTGAAAAGTCAACCCTTGCTTGGGTTAAAAAGCAGACTGTTTGGTTAGTAGAGCAACTGGACTTACCACTGGATGTACTCCATCATGTCCAGCAACTGGAATGTTAGTTCTTCTGTTTCACGGTACTTAAAACTGTCACAGCTGGTTTCGAGTCTTAGTTTGTGCACCATGTACAGGCTGATGCATCACTTTTGTTTTAGGAAAATCTGATTTTGATGCTTTACAGTAGAAATAATTTTTGTAAATCTTCATGATTTTGGCTCCTGGCAAAACCCTTCACTTTCAGTCTTAAAGATAACACTCACAGGAAGGGGCAGTGACTTTAAAACTTTACAAAGAATTAAAGAATTACTAAGTGTGTTTCTCTTTTGTGTCAGGAGCTCCCATTTCACCCTCATTTTTTTCTTGGCAGCAGCTTGGAAATGAAGTGGGTCCATTAAATAGCCCCTTTAAATTGGTCCCCTCCAATATCAAAAGAATAAATGCTCAGTGCTGTGGAAATGGTCAGTGTTTTTGCAGAATAAGCTGCTGTTGATGATATACTGTGTGCAAAATAGAACATGATCTGCTGCTGATTCCTTGAATGCTGTGACTCTCTAGTCACCTTTTGTCAAATTCTTTGTGCTATCTTTTGTACCCATGATGCATTGCACTTTCACTGTTAAAAACTATCTTTCCCTCCTTATATAGTTATATTTGTCACTTTTGCTGAAAACATACCATTCTCTTCAAGTGCAGAATTGCTAACAATTCCATTGTTTTAGACATCTATTGTTACCATGTTAGACCATACTAAACATGCTTCCAGTCTAATGAACATCCTTGTGTTATTTTTGTATTTATTTTGTTAGTCCCTCTAGCCTGAACTCTTTCCCACATTCCAACAGTTTTTCTCAAACTCTCCAAGGAAGCCAAGCTTATTCACTACCTCTTAGAAACACATCAGCCACACATGCCTATTTCTGATTATTCCGTATTTCTGTAGCTATTCTATATTTGACTTGCTTTCCAGTTGCTTCCCATAATGGTAGCTCTAAATGGCTCTGTACAGAAAGTTGTTTCTTGATGTATGCTTCTGTTTTACATTAATTAAACTGATTTATAGTAAGTTACTAGTTTACTTGTTGGAAGTTTCCTTTAACTCCTTGGTATTGGAGACCAAAGGAAGTCTAAACATCGGCAGAGTAAGATTTTGAACAGTAAACTATAATTAAAAAAAATAAATCATAAAACCATTTCATGTTTGGGGCCAGCAAAAATCTAAGGTAAAAATTCCTTGGTTTTCAGAACCTGAGTTTACAACATTCTTACTAAAGACTTTTATCCTGTCAGAGTTGACAGACTGTAAGTTTGGTTTCCTTTCAGTACCACTTCTGCTTTAGGGGTAAGCAGAACTGCAGTTCAGAGTCTTGCATTGAATGCATTTTTGAAATAGTGGACGAAGGGGGGTGTCTGCATTAATTGTGTATAAACAAAAATAGTTCAAGTACCTTTTTCTCAATTTATTTAGCATGATGTTGACATGGATAAACATTACTTTTCTTCAAATGCCTGTGTTGTGTTATAATTTGTATCATGTATGTTAGACACAGATTTCTTCTATATTCTGGTAGAATATGATACAGTGTTGGAAGTTGGATAACTTTCCTAACTAATTTTTAATTAGTTGTTTTAACTAACTGTAAGCAGTGCCCACTTTTAGCCAGCACTGGTTAAGTTTCTTCACAGACCTACTTTGATCATTAAATCACTGAAACCTTACATTTGTTAAAACTAAGCCTGTCAATCTCCAATGAACAAAGCCAAAGGAATTAGAAGATTGGGCATCTGGGATCTTAAATTTATGGCCATTCAAGGACATTAGAGTAACCAGAAGATAGAGAGGAGATTAAGGCCGGGAAAATTGGAGACTCTGAGAAAAAAACGAAAGAATAAAGGATGTGGACCAGATTAGCATGAAGAGAAAGCAATAACTAATAGGGCATAAAATACTAATTAATGAAAAGAATTATGTAAATCAAACCAATGAACATTAATGTCTTTGTTTGCTAAAAATGCATAAATAAGTGAAAAAGTTTTGTATCAGGGTCAGCACTGGAACTTTGTCAGCCACACAAATCTCTTGACCAAGAGTATAGTAATGCCTTACCTTCTAACAAAAAGACAGTGTTAGAGGGAATCTTACCACGACAATTTCTGAGGTTTTCAGTAACAAGACAAACGTTAATAAAGCAGTGTTAGACTTTAGAGATTTGGATGTTTAAAAATGCAGATTCAGGGGAATTAGTTTCCCATATTTCAGAGTTTGCAAAGAAGAGATACTTTTCACAAATGACTAAGTAGACATTATTTTTGCTTATAAAACCATTTGGTTTTTTGTCTATCATATCAGCTTCTATACTAGCTATAGAATTACTTCCCTCTACAAAGTTTCGGCTCATAGTGAGGAGTTACTTTTTTTCCATGTTATCACCCAGAGTTTCAAGTTTGGCTGTAGAGAGATTTTCTTTTTTACTGTCCGTATTACTTGGCTCATCTGTCACTACCCAGTATTGCTGACCAGCCCCAGAAAGGCTTTCTTTGAGGCTGTTAGAATCTGTAGTTTGCTCTGATTGTGGTTCAGGTTGTTGGTCTGTGTCCATGTCCATGTCTTGTGTTTCACTGTCAGCTTTCACCTTGGCAGCATTCCTGAAAACAGCTCTCATGACAACTGGGACTGACATGCAACTGAAGAAGGAAATGACACATTAATCACTACTACAGATTTCATCCATTCTTTAAAGTACTTCTTTTTTTTACACTGTGGCTGACACCTGAATGAAAACAAGCATTACCCCCTTTCTGTTTTTCTCTTGTACAATCTGGTGTTACATTGTAACCATAATATAAACTACCTGTGCTATACCAGAAATATATGTTGACACACTGAAATCTTGTGCTGAATCTTTGAAGTTAGGTGTGTAAAGAAGCTTTGACTGAAAGAGTATGAGGGTCTGGTAAAAAAAAAAAAATCATAAAGGTGCTTCTATTGAAAATCAAAACTAGGAATATTGAAATATATTAATTCTTGTTGAGTTTTATAATTGTAACCTTCATGTTTTGTATAACACAGGTACAGAACGTGTCCTCCCTAAAACACTATCTATACTGGAGGAGTTTTTTTCCCACTCTTAAACTGGTTCCAAAAATAGTACCTAGTTTAAAATCAGGTTCAAATTCCAACCTGCATTGATTTTGTCGTCATCAAACATAATAATTGTATACTAACTTATGCCAAATCAATTAGTCCTCTCAAACTATGTTCTGAATCAGTTTATCTAGCCTATGTGCATGTATAACAACAACTTGCTCTCTTGGAATTTGCTCAGAAAACAAGCCAGAGAGAGTGTTGTAGATATGCCATATACAACTCACTTTCTGAAGAGAAGCACTGGTTGCTATTAGGTAGATGTGTAAAAAGACTTTTTCACACTATCCTGAGTTATGCTAGACATGAGACAGTCATCAGCTAGAGTCTTCAAAAAAGCATCTTTATAAAAGGTAAAGCTCTTCACTCAATAGTCTTTCCCTGCTTCCATATGCTTTCTACTAGAAACACTTCATCACTGTTAAGGTTTAAAATTTTTGAAAGAGATACTTAAGACATTGAAGTAACTTATTCCCATTATTGTATTACAGCATTTTACTAGAGTGAAGATTTCCAGTTGCTGAGTTTATGGCATTATGAATGCACATGATGTTTCCATTAAATGGACATCTGATGTTCATTCCAACTGTTACAAAAGTACTTACCGTTTCACAGCTCTTGCTATGAAGTCATCACTAGAATTTAGAGTTGGATCTTGAGGATTTAAATGAAGGTGACATTGGACTTCTCTAGAGGTTATAAGATCAATTACCACTAAAGGAACAGAACAGAAAAATGTTTGTTTTGAAATGATTACATTGAAAACCATCCTTTCATTTTGCTGCTTGAAGAGATTTAAGACTGAAATCAGTGGAAAGAGGTTTGCAGCAATGCATTTGCATTACTTGCTTTTCCTTAATATACTTAAATCAGAAATAGTGGAAGTTACAATTTATTAATTAAATGTAGGCCAAGACAAAACAGAACTTGAATATTTGCATTTACTTTCTGTATTATTCTGAGTACAGAACACCTTCTAGTATCTAGTTTATAAACAAGTGTATACACTTCGTGGTTTTCATGGGCTGCACGCTGTTGAGTGGCCCTTAGAATGATTGTAACTGAGAAGCATAGTGCAAGAGCCTAGATGGAACCAAGTCCCATGTTAGCTCAGTAAAAAGGGCAGTAGCAATTATTCCACACATACCACAGGCTAAATTCTCTTTCATGGGATGAAGGAAAAAGACAGAAAAGCTGGTGTTCTTGTGTGGTACCACTTCAAAATAAAGCAGTTCTGAATCATCTAGAAATAAAATTACTGTTTAGTGATATCGACCATTGAAGTTGGACTATTTTTGGCTGAATTACATGCCAGAATTTAAAAAATACTGATACAATAGTCTAATTATTCATTACTTTGACAACCTAGTTTATGTGCATAGAGTGAGCGTAGAATTAAAGAAAATCAATACACTGTTAAGAATTTTTTATCATTTACAGTACTACAGACGTAACGACAGCTTTGGCAAGGGAGCAGTAAAATCTGTCAACACGCAACTTAGAAACTAGTTTGTCTCTAATACTGTGCCATCACTTCCAGCCACACAATTTACCTTCATTTATTTGCTTCTCAGAGACACAGCTGCTAATAAGAGTGTTATATGCCACTTGATGTCGAAGAATCTCTATTACACCAGGCACACACTTTGGATGGCTAAATGGGATTTTACTGACCAAGGCTCCTGCTAAATCTGACTTTTTTGAGCCCTTGTTTATGAAGTAACAGTGCTTTGGGCAATCTGGAAGAGACTAAGCAACAAATATGGTGATATTTCAAGGACTGAAAACAGAAAAGTAAAGCTTGATGTTACCAGGCAATTGTACAATCTACAACAAAAATATTTTTGAAAGAGACATTTCTAGCATGTCCATCTTACTCCTCTGCATTTCTGCTAGAATCCTTAGAGGAAGCTAAATAAGATCCACTCTCCCTCCCAAATACATCCAAATTAGGCAAATATACCCAGAGCCAAGTGGTCAGGAGTTCAAGTGTCACCAATTCTTCCAAATAATTTTCAGAGCCCTATAGGCTATAAAAATGTTAGTGACCAAGATAATAATATCATAGTAATGCTGCTTGATAGTTGCACAAACAGGGATAGCAGTTTTGCCAGAAATCTCTTCTGGACATCAGATGTTGTTCCAACCTCCATCACTACTACTTTTTCTTTGGAGAGGTATGTTTAGCTGGAATATATCCTGATGATTCACTTCAAGATGAGGAGGAAATAGTAAGAAAAATTTACCACCTGTCCATGTTAACAGTGATTCTTCAACAAAATTAGAAGTAAGCTATTGTGTTATCTATTTCAGGATGCCAAATGGGAATTGTCCTGTTAAAAACAGGGCAGGGCAGTTAATTAGGGTCTGCATTAACAAAAGCTGAAGAGCTTTTCCTTGTGTATTCATGGATTGAAAGGATTTCCCCTACACTCATTTCAAGGTTAGAATGTGTCCTAGGTTACAATGTAAGATGTGCCCAAAGTATGTATTCTATCATCATCTTCATGAGCTGTTGAAACCTGGTGGGGCAGTGTTTCCCTTGCCCCCTCCCTCCAGACCATCTTCTGTTAATGGGCCATCAATGACTCATAGGTAACTAACTCCAGGAGCTATCTCTGTTTAATGGGCAATCAAGGACCCATTACATGACTCAGGGAATTATATCAGCCCAGGGGGAGGAGCTAAAAATTCTCACCTGGATATAATCTGGCATTTGAGACAGCAAAGGCAGCCCTTACCCACTGGATTCCCGGAGGACAAGAGCTACTGGACCTTTCTATGGGATCACTGCTTCAACAAGACCACTTCATCTGGACTGCTACCACCACCCTAACTAACAGAATGTCAGGTTGTATTTTGACTCTGTCAGTGATCTTTTGTACCATTGCATTTATCTTACTTTATTTTACTGGGGTTTTTTTCCTCCTATTAAATTGTTTTTCTGACTTGGAGTCTATTACTGGCTTTGCTTTCAAACCAGCACAGAATGTAATTTAGTAATTCTAGAAATAAAATCTTTAAACTCAAAAGTAAAACCTTCTCTCACCACGTACAAATATTTTAAGGAATTGTTGAAAAGCTACAGAGCCTTTCATGTTCATCTAATAGAACTGAAAGATTAATTATATCTTACAGAAGAGAAGACCTTTGCCAAACATTTTTTTAGCGTAGTATAAATTTACTACTACCCTCTGTACCCCCACCTCAGGGTCCAAGAACTAAGCAGGCAGTGGGCTCTATGAACACTACTAGTAGAACAGAAGAAAAGTGCCCTCTTCTTTTGCTGCTATGAATCGCAGAACTAATGTTTCCAGAAAAAAAAAAGTAGATCTTTGAAGCTTGTCTTGCAGTTACCCTTTTCATAAGTCTGGGGTAAAGCATCTTAGCCACAACTTTACATTTAATGCAGCCTAAGCAACTGTATTTCAATAAGCAGCTATTAAAAGGAAAACTTTCTTCAGTTAAACAACCTTGTCTCAGTAGTTAGTATCACTGTTGCAACATTCTATATTTTGCATTAATAGTCTCAGTGTTATCTAAGAAATTCCTTTTGTTAAAACAGTATGACGTGCAGCATGATAAAGATCTTCAAAAATCTAGGTAAGTACCTTCCTGGGACTTGCTCCTCTCACCAGTCAATAGGTTTCCTCCTTAAGGCATTAATGATAAAATTCTAAGCAATTTTTAGAAGAGTTAATATTTGGGTTACACACAGACAAATTAGTATGACTTCAGCAGCCAAGCACAGTGTTTCATTAATGAGGATGAGAAGCTCACTTACATGAAAGGATCTAATACTACTTTTTAAATTGAACTACTTCCTAACCAGCACTTTTGTTGGGCTTCTGAGAAACCTACATTGCTTGCTTATGGGGTAATGGTAATTCAATATATATATATATATCTTACACAACAGCACAGTGTGTGTCAAATGCACACTATACTTACCACAAAGAAACAAGATTTATTTGTAGACAAGTCTTCACTGCATTTTTCTTTAAGAGTAGACTGAACAATTAGCTTGTACAGTGGAGCTAGTTTCAAGCCAGAAATCTGGATTCCTGAAACCAGGTCATTATTTTTATTAGCAGTTAGGTTGTGACAGTAGGTTATGACAGCTACTATGTTTTGAAACCAAATGTTTTGAAAAGACAAAAATATTGATTTTTTTTCTTTTTTTTTTTTTTTTTTTTTTTTTTTTTTTTTTTTTGCTATTGGGAATTTGAGGTAGAGTGTTTAAATTTGCCTGTAATTGTCATATCTTTCTTAGAACTTTTGTGTTTTGCACTGGTTGTTAAATGTTACACTTGGACTGATAGAATAGAATATGTTCTGCCCTTCTTACAACATTAACACTGGGAAGTAAAAAGCAAAAAAGCAGTGCATAACCACAAAGCACTTAGTCTTAAAAAATAATTATAACATGCCTGTGAGCTTCTGTATCTCGTCAATACTTGATGAAGACATTGGAATAGGCTTATGAAACTTCATAACAAAAAGAGCTGGCAGATCCATGCTGAGTTCATCAGTCAGTTGCAAAAAAGCAGGATTGCTAGGAAAAAAAAAAAAGTCAGAATGGAAGTTTTTTACAGGAATTACCATAACAAGGACGCTTAGTGCAAGGCCACTATAAGGTCCCTAGCAGTTTACTATGTTCCATACATTTTCTGACTTGAGAAATGTTTTGCTTTATAAATGCAACTTTAATAGTTTAAAACATGGTTAATGTGAAAACTGACAGAAAGGAAAAGTGAGACACAGAACTGAGTAATGTTTTTTACAAATAATGCTAAAGTATTTTAGTTTGGGAAGTTACTTCAGGCTTTGCCTCCAGACAACACTGAGGTAGAGATGAGGTGTCAGTACCTATAGTGGGATGACAAACTATTTTGTGTATTTTAGGTGTAATATCTTTCAGCATATGCTTTCTTTACTGTGACTCTGTGAAGGACATGCTTGTTGAAGTTCAGTAGTGTTGTTCCAGTGGCTCTTTCTGGCTTCAAATCTATTAATAAATTCATAGTTCAATGCAACTGACACAGTTAAATATGAACACAATACATTTGAAGTCCATTTGAGAAAACTGTAAAAGCCACAGATTATAGAGAGTGTAGCTTTGGAGCATAAAGCCATAAATAAAACAGAGCTTCCTGTTTTAGCAGAGGCTAAATGCAAGTTATGCTGAAGTCAGTGCCAGTGTCTTGTAAATCCATATCTGTATTGACCAAGTGTCCAGAGCCTCACCTGTCCTCTCCAGCTTCAGGATCTACAATTAATGGAGAAAGAGGCAGTTTGTGGAGTGTATCGGTGCCTTCAACAGTTACAACTGTTTTTGTTCCACATACCTTGGAACCTGAGGGAGAAAGAGATGGGCATTATTTTCCTTATTTTAGTGTATATTAATCCTATGCATGCAAAATATTCAATGGAAAGGACTTGGAAGGTCAGGTCCAACTGACAGCCACAGTAGTGTGGGCAGAGAAGAGAAGCCTGCACTGATCACACCCAAAAGGCCAAAGTTGCCCAAAGAGGGATAGCAGCAATTGCTGAATCAACAACCAAGAAATGGAAAGTAGTTTCCTGATGGACATTAAAACTCTGCTAAAGTGTATCACATAAACTGTTCTACTGAACTAGAATTTTAGATTTTATTTCTGAGCTTTCATTAATTAACTTTGCTTAATGAAACGGGTAGTATTCAAAACCTTTCCTGTTAGCTATTTCTGCTGAAACAGCAGAATAGCTGAAATAGCTTTACCATGACTTAGTTCTGCTTCCAAAACTTGATAAGGAGAAATGTAAAATTCAATGTTCATTGGGGTTCCTGAGGAATAAAAAAAATAATGGTTACTACACAGGTCAATAGAGGAGATATGTTGGGTACCTTGACACAAAGGTGAAAAATCCAACACCGTACATGGGCAATGGGAGCCTTGTGAGAGAACATCTCTACTTACAATAGATGTTTTCAATATATGTTCAGTATGTCTGTACATTATCTGAGAATACAGGCACAGTAAGACCCTACAGCAGGTTTTATTTCTATTAGAGGATCTTTCCTGTACACAAAGATCAACTCAGCAGTGTTTTTTGATTACAGTTCTTTGAATGCAGAAAAGTGAAAAGAAAAAAGAGGGAGAAAAAAAAAATCACCTCCAGTTCTTGGCACCAGGCGTCCTACTTTTCCATTAAGTACTTCAGTAACTCTGTTTAGATCCTGTGTTCTATTTCAAAACACATCTTAATTAGTGTTTCCTGCATTGCAGTGCTAGTTAGGCTAATGTAATTTCTAATTTGTATCCTTAATCAAAAGACAATGCTCTCTTGGAAGTAGATTGTATGTCCAGCTTCCAAAACACCTCAACACCTTACATACATTGTTCCTGGGACTTGGGCTTCCACTTTCCCTGTATCTGAGCTGTTTCATGTTGCACGTTGGTGTGGTATTTACCAGAAATGAAGGGGGTTAAAAATATTAGAGTGGCAATGGGTTGAGCAAAGAATGAAGAAATAACCTGGATAAACTAACTTGAACAGAACCAGTCTCTGACTTCAAGTGTGTTTATATAGCTGAATACATACAGCCATACATTTACATAGTTGTATACTAACTCTGCAGTGCATTAACTTACAGCATAGATGGGATAAATAACCTGTTTAATTTATAAATAATATTTACTGAGATATCAGTGACCAGCAAGGATATAGCACATTAGTTCATAGTGTTATGCTTCATAAGGGAAAATTGCTAAAATAATCCAAGAGGGTGTTTCAAGTTACAGAAGGCCATACCTGCCAAAGTATGTCTGTATGTAACTTAATAGGCAAGATAATCAGAGAAGGTATTTCAAAAATCCAGAAGGAAAGACTGCCCTCAATTCTGATTTTCTGAAAATAATGAAAATCCTTTTATGTTTACCAGAAGGTTTAGGAAACTGTTCCCCATCTATCTGTAATCCTACTCTTTGAAAGGAGAAAGGAGATACCCAAACAGCAGAACACCAAAAGGTCTATTTTACTTCTGCCACAGGGAGATCTAAACATGACTGCTGACTTTCGTGCACACACCCCCAAACTGGTAACCAACCAGTTTCCCAGAAGTCCCTGATATAGCGCAGGAGTTCAGTAGCTTGTCATGTTTGGCATGTCTGGGCTTGACAAAGGCTTCAAGCTTCCCAGTGGAAGAAAACTCATTAGCCTTCCACATCCTGATCTATAATTAGATCAGTTATCTAGGTATTTAATGAAATGAAGGGGTGTGTATAGAGGTAAAGGGACAAAGACATAGACTGTAAGTTACCTGTCTAGAAGAGACATTGAATAAAGGTCTTTTTCAAGGGCCTGCAATGCAAGATATCCCTTAGCTTTCATTTCACTGGAAGAGAGAAAAGACAATTTATTATTTTTGTAAGTAAATGAAAGTTAGGCTATGAATTTCAAAAGTTTTTGAGTAAAAAATAACTGCAACCTGTTTCCTGGAATTTGATACATATTTGACAGGTCTTCTAGAATCTTGCCGAAGGCATCATAGTTCCTCACCCTAACAAAAAGAAATAATGACTATCACACTATGGAGATGGAAAATAGCTCTTTTATACATAACTTGCTAGAAAAAGCATCATTTCAGAATGACAGTGGCCCCCTCCTTATCAGATCAAATAGCAGTACTGATTTTAAATTTTCTTAGAAGATACCAGAAAATGTGAACCTTTGGTTTTGTTGCAAAAAGCACTGTAATTATAGCTGAAACTGGCACTGAAGTAGGGAGTACTGAAAGAAAAAAATGTACATGAAACACAAATATGACAGTTTATCAGCTGCAAAACACTTCCCCTGATCTTCCAATAAAGCTAGTCACGTAGTACTACTTCCCTAAGACCATGCATGTTGTACATTGCTCTTTTAATTAAAATATCAAAATTGTATTAATACTGCACTTCACAGCACCACGTGAGAGAGATCTTAAATATAATTGATAGACACATCAATAAAAAAAAAAAAAAAAAGTCCTGCAGATTGTGACTTGGTGTGATAGCCTGGAGCTGTGTTCAGACTAACCCATCAGGTTTTTTCTCACTTGCTTAAGTAGATTTTACATGAGTTTTACAAGTCTTACTACTCTGGTGCTGCAGTCACACAGCTCAAGACTTTCCTTCCTTTCTTATGCAGATATGGCTGCAATGTGAGTCAGCAGAGACAAAATAAGCCTGACTGAACTTTGACATTGGGACAAACTCTTTCAAACCCGGAACCTAAACAACCTACTCAGCTCTCCGTTGTCTCTTTCCAGCTAGACTAGTGGGGAAGCTGGGGGAAAGGAGATAAGAAGGCAGGTGTGGTGCAGGACCAGACAGAGCACTGGCCTATGCATTAGGTGGATGGTTAATCTTAAATTTAAAGTTACTTTGAGACTCACGGGAGACATTACACATATAACAAATTGCCTTACAACCTGCACCAAGAGGTGTAGAAGGGATACCTGTGCATTGTGACAAATCTTAACAAAACCAGGAAGGCAGAGAAGTAGCACCCGCAGTACCAAAGGCAACTATATGCCAGTGCTCAGAGCAAAACTGCTGGCACTAACATCACTGGAAGTTAAAAATACAGGAAAATGCAAGTTCAAGCTTTAAGTCATAGCTGTTTACACCCATAAAGCTAATATAATTTCATTTCTGAGGAAAAAGAGGGCTGGAAAAATTGATGATGAATAATATAAAATAGAGATAAAACATTCAAGGTCGATTATTCTTTCTCTTTTTACCTTCCTTTTCTACTATTCGGCCACAGTATTTAAATAAGAATCTAATTTCCTAAATATACTCATCATTATTAAAATCTGCAACCTTGATCATATTCACTGAAGAACTTATAAATAGACTTTTGAAGTGGTGACCTGACCTGGAATAGCAACTATTCAGATGAAACAGAACTTGGTAATAATAAATACATATATAGTGTGCTACTGCTACATAAGAAAATTTAAGTCACATCTCTCCCTATGTATTTGCCAAGAAACTCAGGCCATGTGAATTGCTTTCACCTTGCTTTCCTTGCTGTGAGAGAAGCATGAAGGACATTCAGTTAAAGTATTTGCATAAGGACAATATGAAGACTATTTAATATTTGATAGAAGGAGGAGAGCAAAAGTAATACCTAGTTCGTATCTGTGAATCTGCCAGTTCTGAGTTGTCATTATCAGCCCATTACCAAAACTGTGGGTCCAAGCAGTTCTATAATTCTTGCAATCAAGACAAAGGCAGTATTCCAAGGCTGTGTTTGACAGGCAGCTAGAGCAAATATATTGGGGATTACTATTTACCATTGCTCCATTGAAGCAGATGCAGTTGGTGGAATGACTTGAGAAAAAAAAAATGCCTGGAGTATCTTTTCAAAATTATATTTGCTGCAGTTTTAGCCTTGAATTTACAAATTTGAAGCAGGTAATAATAGTTACAATAACAACCAACTTCCAATATGGAGGACTGGAACCAACTCCCCACAAAAAATGGAATCCAAAATGATGTCAGTTCTTCTGTTGTTTTCTGGATTCATATTACTGTTCCCTGATTCTCTTTATTTTTTTTTTTTTTTTCTCTTCAGTTTTTATACTGGAGTGGTTCTAGCATCAGGAATTCTTTTCCATTCAACGAGAAACCCTATACATGATTCTTTACCTTAGAAGCTGGACCAAGTCATCACAAGCCTACAGGAATAAGAGACAGGAGTTTCATCTTTCTTGCCATTTGCAACACATCTTCTATGAGCATTTAATTTGTAATGGTAAGCTTGATCCCCATTACTTTTAAGTTGCTGCATAGTTAGCATTAAAAAAACCCCAACACTCAAAAGCAGGACTAACAATGCTCAATAGTTTAAAAATACTACTATAATAATTGGAAGAACAAAGGCTCTGTGAAAGAGGATAAAATTAACAGAAATAGTTTTTTGATAAACTCTTTCAGAAAAAAATGCCTCTTGGCCAGTTTTTCTTTTATGGGTTGTGCTAGAATTGTCTGAATATGCATTTTCATTCTAGTGATATTGTTGAGCACTCACTGATCAACAGGCCTGTTCTGGTTAAATGAACAATTTGAAATTTCAGGGATGACTTCAACTAAAAATAATGGACAAAATGAACTCCAAGGCAATGTAATAATTTGGATACAAAAATTATTTTGTTTATGTTCCCCAACTCCCCATAACAGCTTGTGGTTATATCTTTGATCTGAAGTATTGTATGTAAATCTGTAACAACTGCAGAACATGATATGTGAACTTCAGGGTGATATTCTATGAATAATTTAATAGAAATTTTGCAAGAAAAACATCCCCATTAGTAGAAATGTATATACTCCTAAAGAAGGCAGAATAAAAAACAGAACAACTCCAAGACATTCATTAAGAATATATATTGCACTATACCTTGGTAGGAAAATGTTTTAAGCCCCTACTATTTACTGTATACTGGTAACATTGAAGCATGAAAATAAAAAATATTTATGCATGATATTACAAAATTCTTGGAAGGTGGGCCTGTCAGCTGACTTTTACTGTAATACTTAGCACTAGAGTATTTAGTATCTGTAACTGAGTTGTAAGTTTAGGTGAGAGATTCAGATGCCTAAAGAGATAGCTAGTATCATGCACAGGCTTGCAAGTGTGACAAGACCAAAAGAAAGTTAACACCTTTCTGACATGACAGCTGGAAGATAGGTGGGAGACTACAGGATCGTGAGAGACTGAGAAAATTAATTTTACCACAGGAGCTTCTTCAAAGTGAGCCAGCTTTACATCCATCACATCTCCATCCTTCTCCAGCTGAATTTCTACATAAAACATCATTGATGTTATGTAGCAGGCAGTCCCACTGGGGCTAACATGAACAGTAAGTCTGAGAAAGATAAGAAAAGGGGGAAAAAAAAAAAGCTTGTATATATAAAAATTCTGTAACTTAAAAAGGAAATGAGTATAGTTCAATTGGTCATGAGAAAAGACACCAAGGATGCTTCAAAACTAACACTTCCTTGGCTCAGCTTCTGGAAACTATCCAAACAGGCATGTCCTTGTGCTCTGCTATTTGCATTATCATGTTGATCTGCTCAAAACTGTTAACCTCACTCTGCAGCTTTGGAATGTAGGCATTTATGCCCTCTCTTTACCCAACAACTTCCACGAAGGACTAATCAAAATAGGAAAATACATTCCATTAGAACACTGATCTAAGAAATAACATTGTTGACAAGCCATCCAGATGGTATTCCTCTCTGAACTTGAGTCCATGCTTGCTTTTTTGCATTTATTCATAAACAAACTTACCCTTTTTGCCTGGATAAAAGTTCTAACGTATTCATCACAGAAAACATGGATTTAGCTGCAAAAACCAGAAATGCAATTTAATCAAACTGTAATGACCAAGAAGTAGAACCAGTATTTTCTTGCTTTAAAGAATATGATTTAGGTAATGATAAAATAGTATCTCTTGAATTACTTGTTATTAATGGCAACTATCATGATTAATAAGTACTGTGCTGGGTAGAAAATATTCTCAGGCTTTAAGAATAGCTATAACCCAAAGACAAGTCATAAGTGTCTTGTCTCTTATCGATCTCTTTGTGAGGAACATCAATAGAGAAGGATTGATAGATTCCACACAATATTAAAAAAATATACTTTGAGTTATCCAATAGCACATTACCATTTAATGTCCTCTCTATCTTCTCCATGCAAGAAAGCAATAGACTATCTGGAGCATTACTGACAGGCTCTTGAAGTGGGTTATCCTAGCACATTTGTGAAAATAAGAGACAGAGAAAGATTGCTTAAATTACTAGCTAAGAGACACAGCACACAGATGCCCCACGCAACAATCCTCTGGTTGTTTTTGTCAAACACAAAGGTTACCTGTGATTGGAGCTATCTCTGAAATGGCAGCACTGAATGGATTTGTGAAGGCATTATTGTGCAGTAATTACATACCAGATGCCTTTGGAGCAAGGAGCGGCTTTCCATTCCTCTGTCTTTTGAGCTGATCACTAGATGTGTCAGCTAATTTCATTGTGAAGCTAGAGATAAACTAAGAAAATACTTGGTTTTTATTTTACAAAAAATCTGCCTGAATGAATAGAAGAGCTCAGTTAGTGCCACAGGAGTACTGGGTTAGATTAGGATACAAGTTTCAGCTGAAGTTAGTCACATCAGTAGCAAGCAAACTCTCCCAGTTTCTCTTCAAGCTCTTGTCTGAAAATTTCACATACTTCACACTTCAATTAACAAAGAACACTCACTGCTAAAGAGTTTTCACTTTGTTCAAATTCAGGACATTGTTTTCAGAGTAAGGCTTGAGTTAAGCACTAATTAAAAGAAGCATGGAATCAAACAGGAATTTTTATACTGAGCTCAAAGCAGTTGTGCTAATCTTTTCTTTACAAAGATGATTCCTAAATTTGCTACTGGAAGGGTAGGAAGCATGTAATGACTTAAGGTATATCACAGCAGCAGAAAGTCTAGACAGCAGATTTCAGACCAGTTTCTAAAATGCGATATTTTCTCCCAGTCCTATAGGCAATAAATTGTCTTTACATACCATGAATATGGTAATGATAATGAATGGAAAGTAACCTCAGCTGGTAGAAAATCAGTACTAACTCCTGAATGGTTAAAACAATGCAAGAAACAACCCCCAAAGTGGTAAAATTAGGCAGGAAACTTTATAATCCATTGTCCTAAGAAAAATGGGGAGCCAGGCTATACTAGGCACCAGGTTTTTCTGGGGATTATCTTTTGGTTGGCTTTGGATTGCATGGGGCTTTTTGGTTGGTTGGTTTTACTTGTTGTTTTTGAAAGTCAAGCAATTTTTAAACTACCTTGGAATCATACTCTTATACCACATACCCTTCTCTACCTAACCTGTGATTCTTACCATGCAAAAATAAACAAGCTTCAGAGTTTCAGTCCATGGCCTTTGTTGGTATTTTAAACGCAACTGTTCCATTAAAGCATTTGTAGAAATAGCTGTCGCAACACCTGAAAAACATACCAAAACATTCTAAATATAATGGCATGTATTTACATTGGTAAACAGAAATGCTGGAGGAGGACAAATGTAAAACCTTGCTAAGGTCATAGATGCTATGCTTCAAAGAAGGAAGTAATAAAAAAATGTTTTACTTGAATTTTTCACATACAAATATCTAATTTTTGTAATACTTTGACAGAAAAAGAGTAGGGGGAAACTTGTATAGGCAAGTATTCTCAATATTAAATACAGATATGCAGGCCATTCTTGAGTTTGTTAAACAATTAGGCTTTCTTTACCCATGCACAATCTCATATGTGTATTGCTAATACCAAGGCTTTGCCATGGCCTTGAAATATCCAGATACACCCACCTAGAGCTCATTAAAGCTCACTTTAATTAGAGATAAAAAATTAGAGATAATTTTTTATGATGAGGGTGTTAAGACATTGGAACAAATTGATCAAAGAAGTGGTACATGCCTCACCCCTGCAAACATTCTAGGTCAGCTGGGACAGGGGTCAGAACAACCTGTTTTAGTTGAAGATGTTCTCCATCATCTGTCTCCTTATAAACATTCTTTCTGGCCTTACACAGAATCCAGACATACAAAGAAAGTTTTTTTGCTGACATGTGATACTTCCATAACCATAACTTCCATTAGGGGAAAAACAAGAGTGAATTTCCTAATACATCAGTCTGAGACAGGTAGGAAGACTCCAAAGTTATTAATAAGAAGAAATTGAGTCCTGCAACTTGCCACCCACTTTGCTCTGCCCCAGAACCAGAAGAAATATTACAAAGGGCTTCATTGACTTAGTGGGCACAACACCTGCAGGGATCTGGCTGCTTTGAGCCAGAGGCACTGCATGGGGAAAGAGAGATGGACTAGGAGAGGGATGTCTACACCAAGGAGGAATAAAGAGAAGCGTCTGGCAGCTTCTTCATCCTGCAGAGAGGATGACAAAGCAGCAACCACAGTCCCCTATAAATCAGGCAACTTCAGCCAGCTGGAGGAAGGGTAAGCGGTGGACCCCAACCAGCTCTTGCAAGCACACTACTGGGACCATGCCTCCACTCGCCCATGCCTTCAGGCTGATAAAAGCACTGCAACCCACCCTGTATCTCCATTCACACTGCAAGAAACCAAGACTCCTATTTGTAGCAGATGCAACACAGCACCCATAGGTGCTGTGCAAGGCAAAAGTCTTGCTCCTTCAAAAACTGGTCCCCAGGGGTTAATGTTTGAACTTGGATCTTGATAAGCACAGCAACATCACCTCTGCTACTTTTTACAAGAAGTACCCTGTTAGCCATATTCTTCCACATCTGAGGTATTACATCTATCCCCATCTTTTCAGAAGGTGTAGTATTCTGAGAGACTGAATTTAACTAGGGCACAAAGGCAGGGGGAGGTATGATAGTAACAATCACTCAGCAAAACAGGAAAGCACTCCAAAAGGGGGGGTTTAGTCTTGCTTTTTAGTGGAGAGAGTTAAAAAAAGGAATCGAAAATGTTTGCATTGTGTTTGTACAAAAATTTGTATATTTTGTGGCAACATCAGGTTGCAATCTGCTTGTACATAGGAATCAGTGCACAGTGGCAGTGTGAGGTTCAAGGGTTAATCCTGGACCTTTGTACAGGCACTAGCTCGAAATGTGGTTGCTGGGGAATGTCAAGATCTACAGAAAGAAGAGCATATCTCCTACCTAAACTCTGGGTGGCACTGTTTCAGGATAACTTACAGCAAACCACCTGCTTTCAGCTGTTAACTGTCATGCTGCAGTGCCTGAAATCGTCTCACACCACATAAAATAGAGTATTTTTAACTTGTATGTAGAAACCTGAGTAGAAACTAAATAGTTCATTGCCCTCATTAAGATTACAGAAAAAACCCTCAGCATGGGCCTAGGGATCCCAGGAGAAGTATATGTCAAAAAGTGGTATTTGTCTCCAGACAGGTGTCAAGTATACTACTTAGAGCAAGTCAATGCAGCTGAGTGAGTTAAATATATTTACACTTCAGATTTTACAAAGGAGGTGAAACGTGATCAAGTAAATTGATGATGCAATTCCAAACTTGTGGTAAATTACACTTCTGTAAAATTATTAGTTTGGTGTATGGTATTAAATATTAATTTACTTTTTAACCTGACATTAGCAGTGACCATAGCTATAGCCATAGCTATAATCATGAGCTTTACCTGTTAATTGGCCCAGGAATTTAAAAACATGCTTTCAGCATTTCTAGGCATTTTAGCTTAGGTATGTTTGAACAATCTATTGAAATGTTTTCTGCTGAGCGAGAACATGTACTATGGCCCATTTAAAATATGTTGCCGTGGTCCAGATTATAGGAATGGGTATGTGCAAATATGACATACCACAGTTTGGTAGTGCTAATATTTTTATGGCATTTTTTATAAATGTTTGTCCAGAGATGTTTGGCGTCTCTGTGATCTTGATACTAACTCCAGTGGTTTCATCATGTCCTGAATAAGCAGAAAAGTAAATTAGTTGCTGACTATCTTGAAGAGAACACTTCTAAATTAATGGAAGGAAACATGCCATGGCTTACCTGGTAAGCCTTTCCATCTGCATAATAGCTGTTCTGCAAATAAACAGGGGACTTCAAGTTTAATTAGTCACAGTACAGTATGGCTGATAAGCCTAAAATATACTTTAACTTTTAAACAAAAAAAGACTTTTACATTGTGCTCAAATGTATGCATTTAGGTAAATGAATCTGCATCATTTTTCCAGGAGAGGAATAGCGCCAGATTTTCATAACAAGACAAATATTCCAAGACAATTATTAGCCTTCACATAAAATTGCGGGATTGGAAAAAATCCCATATGAGAAACTGAAGCTTAAGCATTGTCAGAAAGTTCCTCAGAACAAGGTGCTGTTCCAGTACTCAGAACTCTCATATTGAATTACAGCACTCGAGACAAGAGTTAAGAGTGATTAATAATTAAAAATGTTCTAATTATAGCTTCTCAGGCATATTAAATACACAAACATTTAACTGGGTCAGTTTGTGGAATAAAAAAAAATGGACATGCATTTTCATTAGTATAGAAAATAATCAGAATTGCTGCATGAATCCTGCATGCCCATCTGCTCTGGATTACTATCTCTTTGACTGTTCATCAAAAACTGCTGCTGAAAGAATCTTTCATATGTACAGTTACTTAATAAGTTGTCCCTGATTAAATCCTCTTTTGTTCTCAAATAATTGCAGGTTATCCTATTACCTTTTAAAGGGTAAAATAGGTATGCTTTTCAGGCATCTTTTAAGAAATTAATTATTATTACTACTTGGTTGATTTTTGCCATGGTTGTCTGCATCTTGCTAAATTCTTGACTCTCTAATATGCTTCACAATGCATGGCCAGGGCACATAGTGTTTCATATGAAAATAGCTTTTTGCAATTTCATAGTTTAACATTTCTGAAGATTTTTCCATTTCATTGAATGGTAATTTGTTTTTCTGAGAAAGAATCAACATACTTTTAATTCATATTCTTGCATGGATTCAATTTTTTTTCAGTGAAGATACTCTAGATTTATTATAGAACATAAGAAACCTTGGCTTACTGTTGATACATTTTAATGACATCATTTCAGAAAATATTCCAAGTATTCCATAATCAGTGCAATATTGGTGGTGGTTTTTTGTTTCTGGTTTCTTTTGGCACACTGGGTGTTGTTTTTTTTCTATTAATCCTATAGTCTGGATTCTTTTTCATCTAAAGAATACAATCAAAATAAATCACCAGCACTATATCTTCACTGGCCTGCATCCAGCACTTTATTGGAATTGCATCTTTCCAGAAGCCCTCACCTGAACTGCTGACCAGAGAAAACAGCAGCTATATAACAGCCCACAGTAAGTCTTAATACAGAATTGGGGCCTGGGGCAGTTTGTGAAAACCAGTGGTTCCAGTTAAAACTGCAGGATGTGTAAGAGATGTTGCTGTAATTATGAATCAGAGCTAAAACTGTGTTTTTTTCACAAAGTGCCATGGGATTTTAGAATGATCAGCAGTGACAGAGCTATAAAATGGGCACATAACTGGAACATGAATCACTGTTTACAAAAAA
Organism: Cettia cetti; assembly: GCA_013401135.1. NCBI lineage: Eukaryota > Metazoa > Chordata > Aves > Passeriformes > Sylviidae > Cettia > Cettia cetti. Next base: position 6,031 of record VZUI01052466.1, on the reverse strand, counting down.
TGATGAGCATTCAAAAAATTCTTATATCTATCCTAGGTATTCCTCCATCTAAGGCAGGATGGAAGTGCTGCTTAACTTTTATGACCTATGGCTTAGTCTGATACAGTCTATAGTTTATGGCTTTATAACCCATAAAAACTACAGTATGCTTTGTCATCTTTCCTTCAGTCTCTACATCATCTCCAGTTACAGAGTGTGAATATTCAGCTCCTGAGAGTAACATCAGAATGTTTGTGGCTGCATTTTATTTCATACAGCCATATAGACTGAGCCAGTTTTACTTCACAACTTACTGATTAGCACCTCTGGCACTTAGTCTGAGACACTTAACATTGACAGGCCTTGACTGTTTCCTGCTCCTTCACTGAAAAGTGATTATGATTCTTCAAAGCCAAAAGCTGTATTAGACAAACATCAGAAAAATAGGTTCATAGCAAATGACTATAGATGTAGAAACACATTGACACAGACAGAGCGTATCTTCTCCTCATAGTCAAGATATGGCTAACATAAAATTTCTGCCTGACATTAGCATTATAATCTCCAAGTAGTTCTTGTCTAAATCTTTTCCCAAAGGCCCTAGATCCATGTGACCACAATTGAAATAACCTCATGAATGAACATGTGAGGGCTGCCTTCCCGTGTGCACATTTGCTCTTTGCAAGGTCTAATAGGACACCTTGATTGCTATTCATAACTGAACACTTGTTGTTTTTTCTACATCTTCTATCTTCCTAAGAGTCTTCCGATCATTTTTATAACTAAAATCAGGTGTTGCACCATCATTCATGTTCTTTACTGACATCAGTCAGCATTAAATCAATGGAACCCATCACCTGCGAGCTGCCACAGTTGTTCTTGAAGAGAGACATAAAATGAATGTAGCTGACACATGATCTGCACAAAATGGGAAAATTAGTAATACCCATACTATGCTGAAGGTCTACATTGAAAATGTTACTGGTAGAAGATGGGGGTGGAGGAGGAGGGAAGGAGAAGAGGGAGCTAAGAATTATTTGAGGAGCTGAAAATAATGATGAGCACTGAGGAGATCACTGAGGTAGAGAAGAGTTGTAATACAGAAATATAATAATTGTGCTTAAAGGAGCTTTCCACCAGTATGTCTCGAAGCTAACCACATAGGAGCCAGCTTATTACCTTGTTTTTCCAGACGGGATGCAGAGAGATGGGAAGAGGAAGTTACTCCTCAAACACTAGAAACCAGACTGCAATTTACCTGATTCAGCTCTAGCACATCGCCATTAGAATAAAGAATGAAACCAGCAATGAAAGAAAGAGGTGGAGAAAGGGACTAGAAAATCACAAGGAAAAACATGGAAAAAAAGATGTAAGTATGAAACCATATAAAGTATGAGAAACAGAATTATTAGGGAAAAAAAAGGATATGAAAAGCAGAAAATACATAAAAAGGAAAAGATTAAATAACTATATAGGCAATAATAAAATTTGAAAAGTGTACAAAATTTTATGGTATATTAATAACAGAAAAGTGAGATGAGTTTATGTCTGATTTGAGCTATTTTAAACCAATATTGAATCGTTTGGAGACAATTGTTCAGCTTAAGGGTTCTGATTGATTATATATAAGGATATGGATTATATAACATGCAGACTGAAAAAAGAAACAGCACTCAGTGGCAAATACTGATTTCAATAAAGTAGTATGTAGGAAGGATAAATTTTTCAGGAAAGGCAATAAGATAAAGGAGCTCAATCCCAACAAATGCCAATTGAAAATATTACAGCAGTGCCATGCAGACAGGAACTCCATATAAAGTACACATTTTACATCATTCTATGTTGGCTAAACAATTTGATGCTGCTTTTCATATCTTATGTTTTAAAACTGAAGCTAATTAAACTATGAAGACTTGTTATAAATACATGCAATACACATTCAATTATACATTTTAATGCTTTTATATTTTTAGACACTTGGTAATTCTTTAATTATGTTTTTAAAAACATTTTTGTCCATTCTTATATATTATGAACCACCTTTGCTGTAACCCTCAATTCTCAGATTTCCAGATTCCTAGTCACCTACTAGAATGATATAATTTGTCCTATCTCTTTGAATGACAAGATGAATGACCGCAAACTCATCATTACTCATGAATTCCTTGTTATTCAAGTCACTTAACCTTACTTTCTCTATAGGGATGATGCATTTGGGGATGAACCTCTTCAAACTGGTAAGAAAGCTATAAGTGTTAAGAACCATGACTAGCTCAGATGGAGTACTGTGAATATGGTCATTTGGATAGCTAATAGCGTTGATGAAATGCAAGTATCTCATTACCCAAAATCTCATTACAGTCATCTCTCTATTTTTTTTTTAGGGTGTATGTATTTGTTTCCAAGTGTAGGGATACACATGTGACAGGTTTGCAGGCAGCCACAGATGATGAGAAGCTTCTGGAAAGCTAACAGATCAACATGTCTTTGCACTGAGCAAGAATAGGAGGAACAATTGTCCACACAACCTCTGTGTATGGTTGATTTGTAGCACTCAGAATCTGTACTGCATTGCATATTTATTTATCTCTGCACATCATACAAATATTCCACAGGTTGTATGTGCTGAAAAAAAGCATAAAGAAAGACTGTGCCTACAGAGCTTTACCTCTAATTGTAAAAGGCATATAAATGCTGGATGGGAAATGGAGGGCCTGGCCAAGATTAGAGAAAATTAGTGACATTGTGAGGATATGCTGCAGTTTAATCCCAGTTGGCAACTAAGTATCTTGCAGCCCCTCCTTCCCTCCCCTGAAGTAGGGTGGGGAGAAACCCGAAGGTGAGAAGGCTGAGGGTTGAGATAAAGACAGTTTAATAGGGAAAGCAAGAAGCAAGAGCCACACGCTGCAAGCAAAGGTAAACAAGGAATTAATTCACCACTTCCCATCGGCAGGCAGGTGTTCAGGCACCTCCAGAACAGCAGAGCTCCACCACGTGTTACTTGGGAAGAGAAACACCATCACTCCAAATGTCCCTACTCTTCCTTCTTCTCCCACTTTTTATTGCTGAGCATGACACCATACAGTATGGGTCATATAGCTCATCCTTTTGGTCAGCTGTGGCCAGCTGTGTCCCTTCCCAGCTTCTTGTGCGTCCCCAGTCTCCTCCCTGGTGAAACACTGTGAGAAAAGGCCTTGAGGCTGTACAGCACTCCTAAGCACTAACTAAAACATCCCTGTGTTATCTACAGTGTTTCCAGCATAAATCCCAAGCATAGCCCCCACACTATCTACTGCAAAGAAAATCAACCCAGTGAAAACCAGCACAGAGTAGAACTAAGACTATATGAATTCTAATCCAGTAGTCTGTCACTTAAGACCTGGACTTGTACTGCCTAAGAGCAGGCACCAAAATAAGCTTTGTCACATGAGATTTTCCTGCTAGTTTTCAGAGAGAAACAGGCACACTCAGAGGGAGATCTGATGACCACCCCCCACCAGCAGATGCACCACTGCCTCAAGGCAGCCATCACTCTCTCCTGTTCTGTGAAGTGGAAGATATGTCCCAAATTTGCTCTTGTGCATACCAGTTATATACCTCAAGAGTAGTATGTCCTTAAAACCTGACTATCCTTTACACAAAAGCACAGAAAAGCACACAAAGTTACAAACTTGAGAAGTATAAGTATGTTAATAATTAGACAAAAATTGTTTAGCATATAATTGTTTAGCATATTCTTCACTCATTGTTACTTAACAACCAGTGCAAACTGAAGGTGGATAAAATCTTCTAGCTCTTTCCTTTTATTGGGTGGATGATTCTCCTCAGAATACATATGAATTTGGGCTGGGTGATTTCTTTTCAACTGGCTTGCTATTTAAAAACTATTAATTCACAAATACATTTTATGTACCAACCAACCTTTCACATTGGTTGTGTGAATTTTAATATAGTTGTGCCACCGGCCTAAAAGAGAAGAAATTAACCATAATACCAGGAAATCCTACCTCCATGTATTGATTTCAGTTCAGCAATACTTGACAACACAAAGGCCCACACACCCACAGACCCAGAAGATACCAAGGGTAATCAATTCTGGGCTGAAATAGGAGGGTGCCCTCAAAAAACAGTAAGTGATTTTGTTAGTTTTCTCTTTTGTCCCTTTGAAAAATTAAGTCTCTCTCACCCTGGAAGATTTATTGAGCATTGAAGGAAGAATGGATGTTTTATGCATGATAAGATGGTTTTCCAAAGAATGTGGTCCATTTATTCATGTCAACAGAAATCTAAGATAAAATTATAGCATAAATTATGCATACTTTAAATATAAATTGTGTGCCACTAAATTGTGGCGCAATACCATCACGAGGGAGACGCAGTGACCACCACGGAGTCGAAGCGGGAAAAGAGAAAGTTTAATTTTTCTTACAGCTTATATAGATTTCTTGAGAAGAGACCCCATTGGAAGACTGAGGTTCAACCTCTTTGATTCCACTGGTCTTAGAAAGTGTCCATCAATTGTCCTTTCTACAGAAAGGAAAGTAAACAAGATAAAGAATTCCGAAAACATTGCTTTGTTTACATGAAAGTTCTGACTCCAAAAACTAGAAGGCTGGAAAGCAAGGCGACACTAAACGTGTGCTAAAGTAAAGGAAACAAGAATTTTTTGCTCTGTGGAAATGGAAGTTGCACATCAATGTTTTTCCCAAAGATTTGGACATGTTTTGTCTGATGTGTCCACTGTATCTGTAGCTTTTTAAAATAAAGGATATCTTTGGCAGTTGATTTCTTAGTTGTATTAAGGTACATTATGCAAGTACTACTAGCACACAATTAATTACATCTCTACCTAATTATTCTTCATAGTTTTTCCTTTCAAGAATTTTTTGTGCAGAGCTGTACTGGCACATATGCAAATACATAACAAAGGACATTCATTACCTACACCCTTTCTAGCCACATTGCAAATGTCTCCTACACTGCCTGTATGGTTTTAGGTACGTGTTTAAACACCAGAGAGCAATTCAAACCTCTTGCTGCCTTGGGCTGCAAACCCTAAGTTCTTATACAATCAATGGAGTGAAATAGTTGTAATACCTCCCCTGACCAGTTGCTCTCTTACACTGAGGAGCCAGAGTCATGCTGTAAAATATTCCAGGTACTCCAGAGATGCTTTCACTATGGTCACTTGTTAGGAATTGAATAGGAATCATTAATGTCATTATTAATAGTTTCATGGAAATACTTCTTTTAGTTTTGGGTTAAAGAGCTCTTTTTTTTTTTTCACTTGGTTTAGGTAAGGTGCCACATCCAAGCAAAAAACAAAGGGTATACTAGAAACTGTTTTTTACTGCATTACAACATCCAGTTTGGGCCACAAAATAAAACCTCAAAATAATTATTTTTTGTCTTATTATTGTGGTAAAGAGAGATAAAAAGGACAAAGACCACATTCATTAACAAGTAGCATGGTGCAAAATGGGGATGAAGTCCCTCCCACTTTAAAGTGAAGAGCAGGTTCAAGACCACCTAATGAAACTGAATAGTCAGAAGTCTGAGGGACCTGATGAAATGCCTCTCAAGGTCCTGAGGGAACTGATTGAAGTTGTTGCCAAGCTACTCTACACCGTATTTGGAAAACGCTGGCAGTCAGGTGAAGTCCTCAGTGACTGAAAAAAAAGGAACATCATTCCTATTTTTTAAAAAGGGGAGAAAGCAAGACCCAGGGAAGTACATACTGGAGATTCAGGTGATGCCTTAAGTTGTAGCTTTCATATTTTAGATTCTATGCTGCATAGGGATGTAGTTTTGAGCCTCATATTAAGTGCTAATGAGCTCTCTTTACAGAGTAGGTAGACAAAACAAATCCTTTTGCTGAGGACCTAGGACAACCTTCAGGGCCAAAAGCATCAACAACAGTAGACCGGAGGGAGGAACAAGAAGGACGGGACCACACAACCTGAAGCTGTAATTGGACAATTAAACCCCAATATGCAAATGGACCAAAACTTATAAAAAATGTAACATCTTGTGATTTTGGGGGGGGGGGGGC
>VZUI01052465.1:0-10854 GCA_013401135.1 Cettia cetti | reverse complement strand
GGCAAGGCATTGATGAGCCATTAGCAGCAGATAAGGGAAACACTGCCCCACCTGGTTTCAACTGCTCATGAAGATGGTGATAGAATACATACTTTGGGCACTTCTTATATTTTAACCTAGGACAGTAGCCTTTTTGGCCACTGGTGTTTCTAATAACACAGGGAGTTTTTTGTAGGCAGTCAGTGGGCAGGGCTGTACGAAACGCTGTTTGGGTTTGCTTTCAGGATTCTGCCTGGTATAACTGGATTCCTTTGAAAGTGAGAGTACATGAACCCTGTTTGGCATGACCTCTGTTTCTCTGCTGGATGATTAAAATTAGAGACATCCTAACCCAGTGCCTACTGCAGTTGCTAAAAGCACTAAAAAACTAAATATTTAAATATCATTAAGTTGTGGGCAGGGAGGGTGGGAGGGGAGGAAGAACCAAGGGAGGAAGGAACTTCAGGATATTTCCAAACATTCCAGATTTCACTATGAGGTCTGGGACTGTAAGAATGAAGTCTCATAGGGAGGAGCAGCTCTGACTTCATTACATTCAGTGGAAATGTAATAAGGAGAAAAATTGGATGGTAATGGCTATGCTTGTTCTTTAGAAAAAAAGTCTTCATCACTGAAGAAAATAATGAATGGGACTGACTAAAAGAAAAAATTTAGGTAAAAACATGAGAGAACCTGAGGCAGTCAAAGTAAAGAGGATTAACTGCTTCTATTCCTTCAGAAATGTAAAAGGGGGAAATAGTAAAAGAACATAACAAGGAAGCATAAAAGCAAAAATGTTAATCTTTTTAGGTATGCAACTTAAGAAACAGGAAAATGTATGGCTATCCATTAGAAAGTGACTAGAAACATACAAAGGGATAAGGGGGTGGCAAACATCACAATAAAAATTTTAATAGCAGGGGAGATGAAAACTACTGCATCACATATATTGCAATGTAAGGTTCTTCAAATAATCACCACCTGAACCTTTTGCAGGTCAGATTTTAATTCCCTCACTCTGCAAAGAGTGACACCCTTGTATAGCTTTATATTCATCAATAGGGAAATCCTGTGGCCTCAGAAAGACTACAGCCCCACATGAACTTACACAAGTACATATGTACAGAACCAAAAGACTATGGAGGAAGCAGTGAACAAGTTTGCTCCATACTGTCTTTGAAGGAAGAACTTTTGCAGGACTTCGGGTGGCTAAGTAGATGCAGCAAGTGATGGTAAGGTGCATTTAGAGCATTGCAAATTATGTTAGAAGACTGAGAAGCTGTCAGATAGAGCATTAATGAAGAATGGGGTTTCTTTCTAAAGCAGAACCACATTAGCAAATACCTTCCCATGATAGCTGTGTAATAATTTGATTTGGTGAGAGATTAAAAGCAATTCCTTCCTACCAAAGGAATTTATTTATCTTAATCACTAAATTTAAGTTTCTTCCTATAGTACAATTTTAAACCTATTTTAAACCTATTTTAAACCTATTTTAAACCTATTTAATGCATAAAGCAAGTAATGCCTCATCCCAAACAGATTAGAAAAAACCAGATAATTAATGGGAGGAAAAGTAGAAGTAATGGTGCTTAAACGCTTTCCATAACATGATGCTAATGTTTCAGGTGGGCTTAACATGATGCCAGAGATGGAAGCAGGCATACGAATAAGCTGTTGCTGCTGACTTGCAGCCACCAAATGGTTGGTGACCAGGAATGCTAACAGGCTAGACACCAGGTGGGCAGGGCATGGGGGGTGGAAAACTGGTCAAAAGTTAAGGACGGTGAGAGAGCAAGCTGTAGTGAGGAGCATTTAAGCACTGGAGATAGGCAGTCTGGAAAAGGCTTAGACAGCTGAGAGATCTGCAGGGCATCCATTGTTGTCCATGAATGCTCTGCTTTCTGTGGGTATTCCCATGGCAAAGCACCAGGTATGACCTTCCATGGTGTGTCAGTAGTAGCTGGAACCACTTCAGGGGCTCACAAAATGAGACAAAGCCCGAGGAGAAGGATGGGCAGTAGTTTAGGAATTCTGCTGAATTCCTCCACCCCTCTGGATGGGAAGCCATCCTTAGGGAGAGAGGGATGAAACAGACTTACCACTCCATAGAGATCTGCTTTCAGCTCTCATTATTCAAGACTGGTTTGCTGCAGATTATGTGCAAGAAATGTGCAAGGTGCTTAGGATAAAAATGGATCTGAAATCAAGCATGAATCAAAGATTCATACAGCATTTCCTTCATGTTATGAGAAGAGGCAATGACAGAGGCACTAGACACATTAAGCATCTGGTTTCACTTTGCCTTCTGTGTCCTCACTGGGTCCACAAAAAGGAAGTACATATCTGCCATTCTGGCAAGGTAACCACTACAGCAAAAGACTGATGTTTTGAAATTTCCAGTGGTCCCCCTACGATTCCCTCTGAGGCTGCTGTCTGCTCATTTTCTTCCATTTCAGTGTGTTGGTTTTTTGGGTTTTGTTTGTTTATTTTTTTTTCCTAGCTGCAACCTTGGCTGTGACTAATTCAATAAGAAATAAAGCCAGCAGAAACGAATCATTTGCTCTCTTCTATTGATTGGACAAACAATACCAGTGTGCAAATGCTTCCATCATCACATTCAGAATTGTAATTTCTATTTTTTGTTTTCAGTGACATTTTTTGTCAAACCTATCACAAATTTCCCATGGTGATTTGAAGACAAAACTGCAGTAATGACTTTGGAAGAGCACGATATCCATATAATATTGTTAACTATGAAATTGTCCTAGGTTAAAATGTAAGATGTGCCCAAAGTATGTATTCTGTCACCATCTTCATGAGCAGTTGAAACCAGGTGGGGCAGTGTTTCCCTTATCTGCTGCTAATGGCTCATCAATGCCTTGCCACATGACTCACAGATAATGCCCCCGGGAGCTATCTCTGTTTAATGGGCCATCAAGCACCCATCACATGACTCATAGAATGATATCAGCCCATTGTGAGATGATCTGCCTAGGGGGAGGAGCCAAACATTCCCACCTGGATATAATCTGGGGTTTGGGACAGCTCAGTAGGCCTTTTTCTCCACTGGATTCCCAGAGGACAAGAGCTACCAGACCTTCTCTACAGGATCACTGCTTCTACAAGACCATTTCATCTGGACTGCTACAACCACCCTAACAGGGTGTCAGGTGGTATTCTGACTCTGTTAATATTTTGTGCTATTGAATTTATTTTATTTTACTTCTTTTTACTTCTTTTTACTTCTCTTTACTTCTCTTTACTTCTTTATCTTATTAAATTGTACTTCTGACTTGGAGTCTCTCACTGGTTTTGTTTTCAAACCAGCACAGAAGTAACCAGCTGCATTTGCCCATTGTTGCTGATACTTAACCTGCACTCTCCTTCTAAAACTTGAAAGACAAGGCTGACATTGACAGTTTCTTTGTTTGGCATAGATCTTTCCCAAAGAGAAATGCTATTAAAGTTAAGCAAATGTATTTTTCTCAAGTACAGTTCTAGCACTCCTCTTGATGGAATTGAAATGTCTACACTAATCAGTACGGACCTCGCTGTAAATAAACCTGAAATATTGTACAGCTTTAGAACATTTCTTGCCACAAAAACAAGGGGAAGAAAATAGCAGCTTATCTCTGTCATGCAAGTTATCCAGATTTCACCTCTTTTTGCTGTGAATATGGAGAAACCAGCCTTGCTATAAATTAACCAGATTGTTCCCTGAGTGTTTCTGTCCAGTGGGAGATCATGCTGTGGTGGGAATTATAAAATACCTCAAATTGGAAGAGATTCATAGGAATCACTGAGTCCAGCTCCCTGCTCCTTTCAGAACTACCTAAAATTAACCATATGACTTAGAGCATCATCCAGACACTCCCTGAACTCTGCCAGGTTAATTCCATGACCACTTCTCTGGGGGGTCTGTTCCAGTGCCTGATATGATCTGATTACTGAGAGATGCCTCTGCCTGAATTAAGGTAGAAATGTGACCATAAGCATATGGATTTCATTGAACAATAAAATGTGAGGTGGTGAGAGAGAAAAAAATGGAAAAGAGAGGAGGCAGACAGACAGGTCAAGCAGAAGATAGTCACTACTCAAGGATCCAGTAGCATCCTGTTGGTCCTTAATCACCATGGGCTTCTTCAGTGGTGGGAGTCCTGAGGTTGTTCAAAACTTTTCACCACTTATACATTCTAGCAAACAACAAAACTAATTAATTGATTAGTGCTCATTGGTGTTATGCTGCAGTTGCTTGGTGGGTTTAGGGGAGTGTTTTTTGGTGTACTCTGGGCAGTGTGCAGGAGAAACAACAAAATTTCTCCAGAGGTTCAATAACAAACTTATACTTGCAAACTTCAGAACATTGCAGTAAAATAAGGTCCTTTGCAAATTTTAAAATGTAGCCATTTTGGTTAGAAATGCTACAATATAAAAGTATAAAAATTACACTTAAGAAAATGTATAAGGTAAGGAAAGAAAGAGAAAGAAAGGATGTTTAGACAGCTACATGGTTACCACCTGTGGATTCTACCGCAAGATTTTGATTCTTGTAATTTTTATATCTATTGGTGGACATGTTGGACAAGTCTTCTTAAAGTGATGGTTACAGTCTTGATCCTTGTGGGGTGGGGGAAGGCCCTGAAACACAAAACCTAGTGGGTTACTATAGCTCAGGCTCAGTGAGAATGCCCAAGTACCCCTGCTGAGGTAGTGAGTTTTACAATGGAAGATGTATGTTGTGGATCAGGAGATGCTTTGGGAATCTTTGATGGCTTATGACAATTTCTGAGACTTTACAGCTGCCTCTTAAATGGGTGTAGTATCAGTTGTGTCAATTATGGCCCATCAGCAGAGATGAACACTATCAGATGCACTACAAATGTCCTGGTGCTTCCTCAGAGGGGAGTCTTCACAGCTAAGCCCCTTGTGTATGGACACTGGCATGATAAAAAGCACTATTCCACCTCACAGGATTTGCCTCTTATCAGCCTCTTCCCTTATTTTGTTCAACACTCAGCTGTTGCTTTGGGTGGTGGGTGTGCACCTGCTCTACACCTAGTCAATCACTGCAAATGGCAGATTGTTTGAGTCATTAAGCATTAACATTCCAGTCTCTTCTATTCGATTGTTAAATCATTCCCTCTCTTCTCATACTAATTAGTCCCATGCTCAGTCCTTCTCTCCTTTCAAGCTAGTGGGTTCTGACTTGTAGTCACAGTCTCCTCCTGCCAGAATTACCTTTTACCCATTCAGAGCTGATTTCAGCACAGTTGCTGAGTTGATTTTCCTTGTGTCTGCATTCTTTATGTCCATTATTAGTGACATATTCCTCTCTCTCAGGTTGGTTTACCTCTCCCTAGGCCTGAGATAACACTGAGATAACAGTAACATCTTTATCTTATGTCAAATTCCCTCTACAGAGGCCTAATTTACAGTCCAGGTTTCAGGTATCCAACTAGGCATATTTGGTGGTGGGGGCTTCAGAGGTCACAGGTGCAATCTGTTCTGTAACTTTGACCCTATGAGCAGTTGCTTCTTCACACAGTTTGCCACAGAGGGAATTTTTGTCTGCATCCATTACCTGGGATGGGCTAGCCAGATCTCAATTACGCCAGGCTTGGAGTTAGAGCCATCCTGTTGCTCCATCTGTGCTCCTCTCACAGCAAAGTCCTTCTGTAGTAGCAGTGCTTGAGACAGGCAACTGTGCTCTTTAAGTCGTTATAGTGCCCCACCACACTCAGTGAAGAACCTTTTCCTAATGTCAACCTGAACCTTCCCAGCTGCTGGTTCCCATGAGGGAGCAATGGAGTCACTCTTCACCTGCTATTTTCCAGGCTGAACAAGCAACTTTACCTCAGCTGTTCCTTGTAAATCTGGCCCTTGACATTTTTCAGCTTCATAGTGGCCCTCCTCTGGACTCACTCACACAGTTTCATGCCTTTCTTCTATGTATCCTACTTTCAGGGTTTCTCTAAATAGGATAAGGCTGCCTGAATAAAGAGACCAGAGAAGAAGGATAGCACAGGTGGAATGGGGCTGTGTTAGAAATTCCAGATGAAGAACTGGGAATTTTGTACTAAATGTCTGTGAGCCATCAACAGTCCTTCTGCATACACTAAAGAATCCAATTCTCTTAACATGGTATGACCCAAATTGACTTAAATTGCTTGGGGTTTCTTTTTAGCTCAGATGTTGGCTGTGCTGTGAAAAGGCACGACAGGTATGACCAGGGATTACCCTGTCCATGGCAAAGGTAAGGAATAGCTACCTAAAGAATAGCTAATAGGGAGTGAGGTGGAGGGATGGGGGAAGTGGTGGCATCTGGCATGTGCAAGTGGTCTCTTGTCAAGGAACAGCATGGACTTTGCACTAGGGACATGCAGCATGCAGGAAGGGATACAGATTTCAGCTGAAAAAAATTAGAAAATTACCCTAGGTCAAGATAACACTCTGAGAAGGGTTTATTTTAAGGAGCAGCCAGCATCCTACTCTGGAGCAGCTGGCTGGTATGGGATGCTGAAGAGAAGAAGCAGACAAAATTTGGTGTAATAGTCACCAAAGCTCACAGGGCACGGTGTGTTCCTGGGCATCTGTGGCTGTCCAAGATCAGAGTCTGATTTGATAACTCTGATCTGTAAAGGAAACACATATGTTGTTAAGTTGCTTGAATTACACACTTCTTAAGAAAGTAAAAACACATAATAAATAGAAACAATTACTGCAAAAAAGCTGTGTATGGTTGGAGCATGTCTTTTAACCTTGTTGGAAATCATTCATTGTCTCACTGTCACACTGAGAAGATTTAACCTCTCTGCCAGTTTTCAAGTTCCTAACTTGGAGGTGATCAGCCTCAGTGTAGTACTGCAAGGATAGCTAGTAAACACCTATAAAACACTAAGTGCTGTAAGGAAGATAAAAGAATCAACAGAAAAAGCTGAATAAATTACTTGAACAAATAGTGTAGAAAAGCGTATTTACTAAGGTACTTCATTCATCTTGTCACTCTATTGGCATGCTTTTCATGTGTCGTTTGTTTTCACAGATTGTGAGCTCCTTGGAAGAAGATTTGTATCTGTCCTGAGCACCACCAAAAACATGCCTCAAAGCTGAAATAATATTGTGAATAACTGTCTCAGCTGTTGGAATTGTACCACCTGAAACAGGGGTAGATAGAACTCCGCAATTGATAGTTGTTAGAGCGGTATGTATTTATTCAACGTCAAGATGCGTGGGGAATAACTTTACCAATGACAAGCATACCCACCCAAGAGTCTTCCCCCTTATTATTTCCTGAGGTCTTACATTTGCATGGCCTTGCATCGTTCACCTCATACATATTCATTCCCTGGCCCTGCCCATTCTTGCCTTGTATGGTAATTAATTCCACGCCCTTCTGGGCATGCTCAGTTTGTTGTGGTGGTCTCTGGGGATCTTTGAAGGATGAAGGAAACAGGAGTCTTCTTCACAAACTCTTCACCTTTATCTCTCTTGTGTGTGCTTTGGCCCTCTTTGGCACTTTTCCCAAGGGGATACTCAGTTCATGCTGGCTAAGAGTCCATGTTCTTCTCTTTATCTGCATTCTTAGCCTTGTTATCCTGGGATGTTTAGGTTAGTCCTTTTCATGATCACTGAGGGGCCCCAGATGCTTGTAGTGCTTTCAAAATCTGCTAAAGGTTAACAGACACAGTGTTTGGTATTCACTAAATGCCTTCTAAAATGCAATTTAATATATGTAGAACCAGCCAGAATTTCCAGATCTCTGTCTCACCACCTATCATACCTGAGGATGTTTGCGAGGTTCTGGGTGTGCTCCTTCCTCCAGGACCTTAATGAGGTGAAGGACAAGGACATATAACAATGAAAACCTGGAAATTGTGTCAGAGCAAGGAAACCTCAGCAATCCCAAACCCCAAGAATAGCATCCAGTGGGTGGCACACTTAGAACGCCTTTGCTTAGACAAACCACCCAGAGGAGGTCACCAGATGTGACACAAGTCCTACAACAGGACCTGTGTCTATCTGAACTGAGGGGCACAACAGGTACCTTGGGACACCTACACATTAGGGTTTAACACTACATGCCTATATTTAGCACTCCATGTCCATGTTTGATCATTTGCACCAAGTCTCACTGCCTCCCTTAAACAGTGACAGAAAACATGACCTTTTGAAAAATTAATGGTACCAGAGAGTGTGGCAGTAATCACCATTATTTTCATCTGTTTAGATCCTGGTGTCAGGCCAAAAAGCCAATAAAGCATGAGGGCTGGCTTCATTATTGAGAGTAGAAATCCCAAGAAACTGCAAATGACATCAAGCATTTGAGATGGAAACTAGACAGATTCATTACCTTACCATTACACAGGTGACATTCAGCCCACACACCTGCCATCAGCCACAGCTTGCATTCTGTCACATGATTTTCTTGCATTGCTTCATATTATCACTATTATTTACTATTTATGGACAGCTGATGGCATACTCCAAGATGGACCGATGGACATGAGAGTGTGTGCACTCTTTTTTTAATAGATAGGGAGTCTATCAAGCAGACTGGCTGACAGTTTTTCTACCTATAGCTCACCATCTAAACTGACATCTGTCCTTAAACCTCAAAAACCCCATGCATTGCCTCACTGATGACACACACAGCTTGCTTTTCTTCTGCATTTCTCCTCAGCCTCATCAAGGAAGACAGATTAGTCTCACTCCTGGTGTGATTTTAACAGTGATAAGAGTTAGTACACCAAGCACTATACCAGCAAGACACCTATAATGACAGAAGTAGAACTTCTAAAACAAACTAAAATGACCAGACCTTAAGCCCAGTTCCCAGCAGCTCCTCAGCTGGGTACTCTGGGAGTTGATCGATACCTGGATTAGTTGTCTGCCTTTCAATTAAGTGCCAAGGAAAGAGAGTGAGGCTGAAGTAGCTGGCAAGAGAACAATTTGAGTCAGGATCGAAGGCCAGTGCAAAGGCCAGAAGCTGAGTTCCCTACTTGGCAAGTGCAGGGTTAAGACCCAGGTGTGTGACCCTACAGAGAGTTTCATCCTGCATCATGAGATGGTGCTGCTGCTCAGCCAATGCACAATTTAAGCCTGTGTGGGCAGCAACAGAAACCTAATGCTGTGTCAATGTACTCATTCACACATGCATGCATTTATTTTCCTTAATGTTCTATGACAAAGCAATGTTTCAAGGTCACTTAAAGAATCACAGAAAAGGCAAAGACAAAAGTAGGTTTAATATAAAACAGAAAGTATGATGTAGTTCATTTACAAGGTTCCCTCTACTACCTACTACTACTGCTCTAGCTAAAGCACCCAGAGAAGGAGTGGATTAAATCTAAAACCAGTCAATCAAAATCCAAAATCAACCCAAAGCTTATCTCTGTGGAAGCTGGGGATAAGGATAGGAAAAGGATAAACAGGAATAAGGAAGACCCTCCCATTGTGTCACAAGCTTCAGAATACATTCCCTTTGCTAAACTGTGCTTCAGACTTAACCAACAGTTTAGGCCTACAGCTTTAATAGCACTTAACTGACAGGTTAAGTTAAACAATTTATCTAAGTATTCATATAGAATTTATCATAGTGCATGGGCCTAACTTACAAATCTGTAGTACTTAAGAATGTAGGAGAGCAGCATTCCTTGTACATTTGCTATAGCATATTCACACCCTCATGCACACAGACCTCAAGAGTCTATACAACACACTCACAGAGTACCTGCAACAAATTCCCCTCAAACTCTGTGAAAGACACACATCTGATGCCTTTGGATATTCCCAATGGGCAAAGGGTTGAGCTTGGAGAAGTGAGGGTGTCGGTCCAGGCTCCATCATTGTTAATCAGTGATCCTCCAAGTTTAGCGAACTTGAGAGTTCCCTGGCTCTGAGAGGCCCCACATAGAGGGAGGTGCTGATCACAGTCTCTGCTGTCCCAGAGAGCTCAAAGGGTCTCACTTTGGGCCATTGATTATAGAGTCACAGGAGAGTGGGCTTCACTCATAATAATTTTTCATCATGGCTGCAATTTGAGCTAGTATGTTCTTTGAGAGTTTGATAACAAAATAGTTATTCTGCTTGCGTTGTTTTCCAGGCAAGAAAAATAAGTTTCCAGGGCTGTTCATTAAAAAACAGGAGCTCATTAGACAGTACTAATTCCTGGGAACAGACTGATTTTGATAAGCTCAGGAGGAACTCAGCCCAGGTGCTGTTTGTGAAGACCGAGGCCTAATAAGCATTTCTCGGATCATAGCGAGGCCCCAGGAGGAGTGCAGGGGAGACACAGCACATGTAGACTTATGCCATTGCACATCTTGCACATTGTTGTTGTGTAGATGAATTAAAATTAATTACATCCAAATCTTAATCTTAGACAAGTTTTTTGAATTCTTTAATGCACTTTTCTCCTGACAAACCCACTAGGATAACACCACTTTGTTTCAGGTAGGTTCACTTCAATAACAACCTACAAGAATATTTTAATTTTTTTAGTTCTGATTCCCATTTCCCATATATGCCCCTTCAACTCAGCTGAGGAACAAATTCTGAATTTATTTATTAATTTAATATTTATTAAATATTTATTAATATATATTTATTAATCATATATGCATTACTTTACAGAATCTGGTATTCTGCTGTCAAAAACATTAGATTAGCATTAATGCATTTTACATATGTGCTGGTTTGAAAGCAAAACCAGTGAGAGACTCCAAGTAGAAATACAATTTAATAAGAGAAAGAAGAAAAAAGAAGTAAAAAGAAGTAAAAAAAGTAAATTCAATAGTACAAAATACTGACAGAGTCAGAATACAACCTGACACCCTGTTAGGGTGGTAGTAGCAGTCCAGATGAAATGGTCTT
>VZUI01052461.1:0-154371 GCA_013401135.1 Cettia cetti | reverse complement strand
GCTCCTCTGGTGTCGGCCCCCTTCCAGGGTCGGGTCCATGCTTTCTGAAAGAAAGGGCTGTCCCCAGGCTGTTAGAAATCATTAGCAAGTGAATTGGTAGGTAATTAAGCTCAGGCGGCTTCAAAGCGGTGAACCCCCCACACAGACAATACAGTTGCTATGCAACAGAGTGCCTGCCCTGCAGGGTGCTCCTGTTGCAGGGATCAAATCCCGTCCTGGCCCGCCCAGTCCTCCGGGGCAGATTCCACTGGGCAGATTTTATCCCCCACCCCATAGCTGCCCACAGGCTACCGATGTCCAAACCTGCCCCCCACACACACTTTTTTTTATTCACCGGGGATTTGTTCAGAACAATCCCACACTGACTTTGTCATAGGAGGCGGCTGCTGTGATGCCTGCTGCCACCATCTCCCTGCAGGATCCCATCTGAGGCAAGGAGAAGGAGATGGAGTGGGCAAGCTGGGGTGGGGAGGAGGTGGAAGGGAAAGCCAGCACCAAGCAGAAAGGGGGCTGGCAAGGAGAACTGGAGAACAGCTGGAAAGGGAGGCATGGTCCTGCAGATGAGATGGGGGCACTAGGAGGTGTGGAGATTTGTTCAGGAGCTGGGGAGAGGGGAGACTGTGACTGTAGAAAGGGAGCAGCCTGGGCAAAGGCACCAGCACAGGAGAAACCCAGGGAGAAGGAATTGGTATGGAGGGGATGGGATGGGAGGGAATGTCAATTTGGTAGAGGTGGCAAGACTAAAGAAGAGAAAGAAGCCTCATCTGCTGCAGAAATCAGAAGTTGCAGGATGAATTAGGTGTTGAACCAGAAATTAAAAACTTATCACAAGGTTAAAGGTCATTGTTGTAAAAGATCAAATTCTGTCCTTACAATCATCAAAGAGATTGTGTGCCATGTCTGACATGCTACTTAAACCAAACCTAGTATTAGTGATATCTGATCTTGTACATCTTTTCCTATCTTTTGCTGCCCAACTCGAGATGCTGTAGCTCTCCCAGCTGCAGAGGCTGACAATGGACAATGCCAGTGGGTGTGTTTCATGCTCTAAATTGTCAAATAGACCAAATCATCACACCCTCATCACTTCCATGACATGCTGAAATCACTGCTACCTCTTGACCTTATCCTTTCTATAGCTCAGCTGGGAAACCGGATTGGAGAGCTTCCCACCCCTGGTAGCACTGCTGTGGTGCAGAGTCACACATAAATACAGGTGTGAATGAGTCTGCAGGGAGGCCAGTGGCCCGTGGGACACACCACAGGGCAGGCTGGAAGAAGTGTCAAAGGATGCAGCATTGTCTCAGCCACAGAGTGAAGGAAGAAGGATGTTATGGGGCTCACCAGGAAGGCTGTAATGGGAAAAGCAGCTTGGGATTGTTGGATCAACATTCACAAAGGGTTCAAAGACTGAAGTGCTTATCTGGCAGACAGTCAGACCAGAAACACACAGCTCTCTGAGAGGGTTTTGTATCTTGAGCAGAAAAGTAGATTTCACTTGCAGAAGGCTGCATTGGAAACAGAAACTGTTGAATATCTGCCCATCAAGGGAGCACAATCCACCATGTACAGCCACTGCAACAGGCTCTAAGATAAGAAAAAAGATGTGGGCAAGGTGATCTCAGACATGATGCATTCCTGATTACCTAAATTTTGAGCATATAATTTGATAACCTTAATAACACTTATCAGCCCTGATTCTCCCTGTAGTGACTGGCATCTGGGAAATTTTTAGTACCTAAGACAAAAGCAGAATAAATTCAGCCTCACTCTGCAGAACTCTTGAAAATAAAGGACTTCAAACAAACAATGCTTCTATTGAACTCAATTAGTCATTTATCACCTTTGGGATGGAATGAGATTAAAAGTACCACTATTGCTGAATTCCGTGTTAAACGATCTAATCTCCTAAAGAAATTCTTCTTATTAATGACACTGCAACAGGCCTTAAGGTGAAAAGAGTCCTGATGGAAAAGGAAGTCTAAAGCTGACATCTTGGGGACAAAGCAAAAACCAATCTGAAGCACTGCCTTCCAGAAAAGAGGCATTTCTCTCCAGATCCTTTTCTCTTGTGACCTTTGGTATTAAGGTATTAAAGATACCCTATCTGGTATTAAAGATAAAATTTCTTCAGAAAGTTGCAACTGTCTCATAGTAGAAGGAAAGGATGCCTAGGTGGGAAACCTCTGCTATGTAACTAAGGAAACACTGTAAATCAGGATAATTTTGGAGAAAAAAAGAAAGAGATTAGGTCAAAGAATCTGGGATCTTTGTCTCTGTTTCATAGGATGGCCAGATAATTTGTCTTTGTGACATCTGTATGTATGGTTCCTACCAAGTGCAGAAAAAAGAAAAGAGAAGACTAGTCAATGTGGCAGCACTATGACTGTCTTTCAACATATTTATTATAGGCAACAAAAACTGAAAATCCACCATAAAAAAAGTCAAGTTGAAGAAAAGTTGCCCTGTGTGCTCAGGCCACATACTGAAGTGATGATATTACAGTCAGAAAGTAAACAAAACAAAGCCCAGCAGTGAGGTAAAGAAGCCAGTCGTCTTATCCTGGTGTGGGGACAAGGGGAGAAAAACAGTCTGCCACTGTACATCCTGTAACAGGGGTGCCACCCCTCTATCAAGTAGCTTCCCAGGAGCCAGGGGGGAATGTGGCAAGGGATGTATAAAATGCCCCCAAATTTGTGGGTGAATGGGGTTATTTCTGATGGCCTCTCTGGATTGTGTAGCTGTTGCAGTTGGGCATTTGCCACTACGTTCCTTTTCTCCCATTCTATGGGCTTCAGTTTCAGCCAGTCATACAGTGAGAACAATCCAGCATCTTTTTGTTGGTTTTTTTGTTTTGTTTAGTTGTTGTTTTTTTGATTTTGTTTTTTGGTTTTGGAACCATTGTCCTGGGTTCAGCTGAGATAATTTTTTTCCTGGTAGACAGCAGGGTGCTGTATTTTGTATTCAATATGAGAATAAGGTTGATAACACACAGATGATTTATTGTGGGTCAATAGTGGTTGCCCCGAGTTCAGGCCTTTCCAGTTTCCCATGCTCTGTCAGCCAGCAGGTGCACAAGGAGCTGAGAGGAAGCACAGCCAGGACAGCTGACCCAAACTGGCCAAAGGAATACTCCATACCACAGAACATCATGCCCACTAAATAAACTGTGTGGGAGTTGGCCATGAGGAGCCCATCACTGCTTTGGGGTCAGGCTGGGCATCAGTCTGTGGGTAGTGAGCAATTGTATTGTACATCACTAGGCTGGTTTGGGTTTTATTCCTCTTTTTTTTTTTTTTTTGTCTACATTTAAATTACTATTATTATTATTAATCTAATTTAATTTTATTTGATTTCCTTTGGTTTCAATTATTAAACTGTTCTTTTCTCATTGATCCCTTTTTTTCTGATTCTCCCTCCTTCCACGAGGGTGGGGGTAGGGGAGTAAGCAGACAGCTGCATGGTACTTACTTGCCAGCCGGGGTTAAACCACATAATCCTTTATACCTATAGTTTGTGAATAACAGGGAACACCAGGGATGCCACCATATAAAACAAGGCAGTCAAAACACTCTTCTCATCCTTCCAACTTTAGAAAAAAGGTAGATATCATGGCATTTAGTGAAGAGGCGAAACAGACATAATAATGAAGTACTTCTTTTTTAAAACATTCATTGAAAATAACCAGTTCACAAGTGAAATAGGTGGGACCAAACACACCAGGCACACAAAACTAGTAACACTAATTAAGCTTATGTTCCTAGGAGGAAGAATGTGACTAAACAGATGTCAAGAAGGTTTTTTTCAAACAATAGCAAATTGTTAAAAGATCTTTAAGTGGAGTAATACAACACATGAATGATTCCCATCTCTTACTTTTTTCCTGGCAAACTGAATTAAGTTAAATAGATACAAAAGGCTGCAAGCAGGTACATGATCTTCCTCTACAATTATGTAAGCAGATTTTGACTTTACAGTAACCTGTGTACTTCAGCAGGGAGGAAGCAAAATTCAGCTCTGATTTCAGTTGCAAAAAAAAGGGGGACAAAACGCAAATTTGATGACGAATTTTAGAATGGTTTGGGTTGGAAAAGACTTAAGGGTACCTAGTTCTAACCACCCCCCCTCTGATGGGCAGGGAAACCTTCCACTAGAGTAGGTTGCTCAGAGCCCCATACAGCCTGGTCTTGAGCACTTCCAGGGATGGGGCATCCACAGTTTCTCTGGGCAGCTTTTTCCTGTGCCTCATCACCCTCACAGTAAAGGATTTCTTTCTAATATCCAATCTAAACCTACCCTTTTTCAGTTAAAAGCCATTCCTCTTGTCCTCTCGCTACATGCCCTTGTAAAAAATCCCTCTCCATCCTTCTTGTAAGCTGAGTTGAGGTACCTTACTGAGGCCACAATAAGGTCACCCCAGATGCTTCTCTTTTTCAGGTTGAACAACCCCAAACCTGCAACTGGAGAGGCACTCCAGCCCTCTGATCCTCTTCCTGGCCCTCCTCTGGAGCGACGCCAATGGGTCAACATCCTTCTTCTTGGGGGTATCAGAGCAGGACACAGTCCTCCAAGTGGGGTTCCACAAGAGCAGAGTAGAGAGGGAGAATCACCTCCTTTGATCTGCTTTTGATGCAGCTCAGCCTTCTGGGCCACAAGTGTGATTTTGTTGTATTATATTGAGCTTCTCATCTATCAACATCCCCAAGTCGTTCTCATGAGGGCTGCTTTCAATCCATTCTCCATCCAGCCTACTTTTGTACTGGGGATTGCCCTGGCCCAGGCATAGAACCTTGTACTTGGCCTTATTAAACTTTCATGAGGTTTTCACAGGCCCACATCTGAAGCCTGTCATGGTCCCTCTGGATGGATCCCTTCCTTCCACCATGTCAACCTCACCACAGAGTCTGGTCATCAGCAAACTGCTGAGGGAGCACTCTATCCCATCTACTCCATGATCTTGCCAGGCACAGAGGTGAGACTGACCTGCCTGTAGTTCCCTGGGTCTTCCCTATTTCCCTTTTTAAATGGGTTATATTTCTCCTTTCCCAAGGGAAATGTTTTCCTCATCAGCCCCCTTTGAAACACAGAAGCCTGGGGCCAGATTCTGAGTTGTTACCAAAGAAGATGGCTCCAGCTCACTGGCTCCAGCTGAACTCTCAATTTTCTGAAGGTTGTGGATCTGGCTGGGAGTTTTGTAGCCCATGTATTCCTTCCAAATGGTCCTTGAAGCTCCAAATGAATGCAAAAGCAGTAGCTATACAGCTCTTCCGCTGCCTTTGTATGTGCTCCTCTATTACTATGTGCAAAGCACAAATAGTGGAAATCAAAGAAATTGATTCAGTTTTACAAAAGTCAGTGGAAATCTGCTGGTGGCCTGTGTGAGCTCTCATGTCAGGAAGTGTCACCATCTCCAAATCTGGGCACAAGGGATTATTTTCTTTCTGAGGGAAATATTTTAGTGAGGCTGAGAATATGACCTGCTCCAGAAGAAAAATGAGAAGGAAAAATGGAACAATGCTCCTGTGTTAGTTGTTAACATGTTTGGTTCTCCTGTTAAGGACATATGACTGCCCAGACTGGCACTTGCATATGAACAGTGTCTGCAAGGTTCATCCAGGAGCAGAAATTGGTCTTCTGGAGATCAGGGCATCATCAGTGTTCTAGTCTCCCACCACCTTTCAATAAACTGCCAGAAAAGCTCTGTGTGTGCTGAAGGTAAATTTTCCCTCTGCAGATTCTTCAGGAAAACTTCTGTTGATGCTGTTATTCAAAGGCATCAAGCTAGAAAGACCTTGGCTTCCTCCATAAATTATCAACACAATTTAAATTTTTTTCTTAAGGAAACAAAACCAAGAGTCTGTTTCAATCTTAAGTGCTTCTGACTCTCATATCTGTATTCAGTGCACTGGCTCTGAACTTGTAAACAGCTATTCCACAGAGTCATATCAGAGAGAGATTTGAATGCTTCCTTTTTTATTTTTTCTCAGCTAACTTCTAATAAAATGTCCTGAAGTCACGGGCCATAGAACTTCTGATTAATGTGTACTGAATAGCTTGCCTCAGTGCCATAAAGAAACCAAAATCAATTACTGAGCAACTAAATTAACACTTTAGGTCTTAGATAAATATGTAAATGCAATTCTTGATTAAAACGGGAACTTCAGTGTCTTTCCCCAATGGCCATTACAACCCGCAACACCTGCAATGCCGCTGTGCCTGGCTTCTGTAGTGACCATCTGTGACCTGGCTGGGGCAAGATTCACAGCAGAAAAGAAGTCACAACTGACAAATAAACAAAGGCTTTCTCCCTCCTTAACAGCCTTGGAGAGGAGAAGGGAAGCTGGTGACAGGCTTGCTGCTGTCATGAGTGAGCATAATGTAAATACGTTGACAGGCAGAATCTGAGATTTTGACAGATGTAATACAGCTGCAAAGCCAGTAATAACTGAGTGTTAAACCCCTGCAGAGAGGGCAAAGCCCATCTCTGCTGGCATTCTCCTTATCCTCTCTCTCTCTCCCCCACCCTGCCTTTGTAAAATCTTCTTTGTGGTTTTTAGCTTTTTCTTCCACCTCCTTTCCCCTTTCTTCCTTTTGTGCTTTTCCCCCATCCCCCTCTCCCTCTTGGGAGCAGGCAGTTTGGGCCCTGTGATTCTTCACGGTTCATTGGGTTTGCTTTGCAAGGCTTCATTCCTCCACATCAAACAAAGATTGCGAGGAGGAGAGCAGAGGCTATAGAAAGGAGGTTACATCAGGCATGTTGTAGACAGCACCAAAATGCGTTTGTAACCTTGCCAGATGGATGGACAGCCCCTGCACAGCAGGGACTCTTGAAAGCAGATTCAAAGTCGTAGATACCAGAGGGTGGGGAGGGGGACAGAGAGGCGGGATGTCAAATTTCCATATATTTCCATGAGCTTGCTGTCATTTCTGCCTAGCATGTCACTAGCAGCATGTTACAGGGCTTTCCTGCAATAGTCCTGCCTATAAAAAGAGTATCCTGACCTAGTTGCTTCATTTCCTCCCCCCCAAAATCGAACACACACTGTGCAAAGATTGTAGATGCTGCCTGGAGCTGGTGAGAAGCATTCCCTGTCACGGTTTGCTTGCTTGTGCTTGTTGCAGTTGCTGTTCTATGCCATGCAAAACAATTAAACAACTACAACCAGGGATATCCCTGTCATTCTTTGAGCTTATTGAGGGCTTGATCCAACACCATCCAGATACAAAGAACTGTATTGCAAACCGGCACCTGCTCCTCACGCTGGCAAGTTACACGGGTGCTCAAGTCCAGATTGCTCCAGTGCCTGTGGTCACAGCCCTGGCTGGATACCCACAAGGGCAAACACCATCGAAAGGTCCATGAGGAAGAGCATGGACCAGGGAACTCCCATTGTAAGCACATCTGAGCAAGTGGCATCATTAAAAATAGCAAATAAGAGTGTTCAGCATTGGTTATAAAAGGGGCTTTCAGCAATGACCAGTCCTTGGTATTTCTCTTCTGTCAGAGCTCCAGGGAAGAAGCAGCCTCACAGATACCTCCTCCCAAATTTGGTCTGTGTTGGACATGGTGGGCAACACAAGCCCAGCCCTCCATCCCACCACCCCACCACCTTCTGCTTTGCTTATTGGAAACCAAAAGGATACCTCTGCTTAGGAACCTTGAGGATGGGGGTTTCACAGCAGGGTTTACTCTAAGGATGCATTTTTCAGTGTTTCAAAGTGTACAGTAGCAACTGAATCCCAAGTGGACAGATGGACTACTTTGCATTCTGCACTGAATGCTGAGCAATGCCCTGCCTTGCCCTGGCAGCTGAAGCTTGTAAGGGACAATCAGAAATCTCCTCTGCCTTCTGCAAATTCCATTATACCAAACCCCATGGAGGAGATTTCTCTCCCTTGCCCTGAGAAGCCAGTGTCAGCAACACTTCTTCATACCTCAGCAACTCACAGCTCCTTCACTGGCACTTCAGGATGTGGTTAGGGAACAAGTTTTTCTAATTCACACTCCACAGAACAATGTAAGGTGTGTCCTAAATCACATCTGCCAACCTTGGACTCTACAAGTTTCTGTATCAACTGAGCCTTCCTGAGTTGTGATGCCAAGAGGGAGATGGTTTAGCTGGTTAGTTGAAGTGTTCCCAGAACTCAGAAAAGTTCAGACAGATTCTCAGCCACTAAATGCTGCCCTTAACTGGAGAGATACATCGGGAGAATGAATTTTCTCAATGTTTGTGCTGAAGAAGGGCAACATATTTTTTGAGAAATTCCTGTTTTAGAATGTTTGACCAGCTTTTTAGTACCCAAAAACAGTATATTATATCTATCTAGTATTCACTTTAAAATCAAGTCTAGTTCAATGCACCTAATTTTTCTCCTTACAAAAGTGGGCTGGTTTCAGCTGGGATAGAGTTAATTTTCTTTCCAGTGGCAAGTAGGGGGGCTTGATATTACAGTGATACTTTTGTTGTTGATGAGCAGGGCTTACAGAGAGCCAAGGCTTTTCTGCTTTTTGTATGACCACATTGGTGAGGAAATTTGGGGTGCATGGGAGGCTGGGAGGGGACACAGCCAGGACAGGTGACCCAAAATGACCAAAGGGATGGTCCAGACAATATGACATCTTGCTCAGTATATAAAGTGGGGGAAGAATGAGAAAGGGGTGGACATTTTGAATGATGGTGTTTGTCTACCCCAGTAACCATTACATATAATGAGGGTCTCCTGGAGATGGCTGTACATCTACCTGCTTATGGGAAGCAGTAAATTAATTACTTGTTTTGCTTTTCTTCTGTGCATGGATTTTGCTTTTCCTATTAAGCTGTCTTTATCTCAACCCATGAGTATTTTAGCTTTTACCCTTTCTGTTGACTCCCTTATCTCACTGGTGGAGGAAGGACCAAGAGGCTCTGTGGGGCTTGATGGCTTGCTGAGGTTAAAACACTACAAAAAAGTCAACCTACTTTTGAGATAATTTTCCCTGTATTTTGTCGTAAGCCAGTGACAACTAGGAGTGCACGTATGTGTTTGAGTTTGAACAATCAGCCAATTCTTTAGTGAGAAAAAAAAATCTTGTTCCTTCTTATTCCACTGTCTACCTTCCTGCTCCTGCTGCCATTTCCTGCTCCAGCAGCTGAAGGACATAAAATTTTCAAAGAATACACAGAATCCTCAAAAATTGGCAAGATGGGCCTGAAGACAACGGGTCTTGTGGCTTGAGAGAGATCACCTGGGCCTCTGCCCATTTTTCCATACCACAGACTCCCAAGTGCTCTGGCATGTAGCAAGCTGCTTAGCTGCTGCTGCACCACTTCAAGGAACTTGAAACAGGAACTTCCCTCAGAAGCAAAGACAGCGGCTGAGAATGAGCAAGAGCATCAGAATGAGCCTGGTTTTGCTTTTACACACAGTGGCTTTCCATTGCTTTTCTAAAGGCATTTCTTTTCTCTGTGGCACTCTTTAAATCAAGGAGTATCAGGCCCTTCAAGTGACTTCAGATGCTGCTGAAGCATTTGTCACCGAATGTTAAAGCTGTTGCTTAATCACTTTACTCACAGCCAGATTCTTCCTTTTGCTTACAGAAATTTCTGCAGTCTGGTATGTGTTTTCACGCAAGATCAAGCTGTTTTCCAGCAAAAAGGTCTTTTCAAATCTACAGTCATGTCTTATTTGAACTCCAGCTGGGCTCCTTTCTAAGTGCAACTTCTCATGGTTTACAGCATGTCTTTCTGTAGCTGTTGTTTCACGGTTCGCATTTTAAGATGACTCTGAACTCCTCCCATTCTGTGCCCACATCACCTCCTGGTAGGAAGTGCTGGGAAATGGGGGCCACCACCATGCCATACTTGGTTTTTTTTGTAGTGCAAAGAATACATCAGGGTGCCATGTTGCATTACATTGTGTTATGTTATGCTCTGCTATGCTGTGTTATGTTACGTTATGTTACAAGCAGAACACTGCAGCCATCTGTGCAGAGCTACAGCCAGGAATTGTATGATGCCATGCACGATAGACAGCTGCTTTGCCCAAATATCTGGCGAATACTTGACAGTCTGCTATGACTGGTTACTGCCTAGCCACTGTTTCCTTCCTTTATTCACTGGTTAAATGGCAGTAATAGACCAAGTTAATGTTTCTGGGAATTACAATCTTTGAGATTTTTTTCACTTCACAGTTCCACATCGTCTGATTTTGCAAGGTAAGTGACCAGTCCAGGATCTCTCTTAGCCTACTGTCATGTGTGTGACATGCCTAATCTTTTGGGTTGTATGTAGGTTTGATTTTTGTTGGGGTTTTGTTTTGATTTTTTTCCCTTGTCACTTAAAACAAGAAAATTCAATTAAAGAATCTGCCTAAGATTAAGAAGGGTTAAGAATCTCTCAGTGATAGTTTAAATTCTCTTTTTTCTTCTTCCTGACTCCTAAATAATTTTAAAAACCCCTTGCCCTTATCCCAGTGGGTATCAAGTGTAGAAGTAAATTTTTATTTATGGTTACAATAAATGCTCTCTAGGAAATGTCAGTTCTTTCTGACTTGGAAGTGACAGTTCTTTCCAGGATGTCTTTATAGTGTTTAGAGTAAACAAAAGTAGACAGGAAAGCCCAGGTACATCCCAAAATTTAATGCAGCATTGCCAACAGACTATGTAGTGTTTGGGGGCTGTGGACAGCCCATTTTCACTGCATGGAGACATAGTTTGCAGAAGACTATTTGGTCATTTATCTACTATTGCCCTTTTTGGCTGTATTTATAAAGGGAAATAAAACAGAAAAAGAAATATATATACAAACAAGTTAGACATGGATGCAGTAACACGATCCATCCACTGCTAATAGTGGGTAATTTCAGAGCTCACAGATAGGATGATCTGTTAATTTACATATGGCTACTACCCTTCAGTAGTGGTACGTGTGAATGGATAGAAAAAAGTATAAAAGAAAAAAAAACAATCTGCAAATTTCACATCATGTTTGGCCATGTCAGGTGTCCAAAGGGACCCAGCAGAGCAAGTCACAGTCAGCTCAGGCAGCAGAAGGGGCAGCCCAACACCCAGCACTGCTGTCTACCACTGCCTGCACTGGGTTCCTCAGCCAGGGGTGACCATGTGTCCTAGGTTAAAATATAAGATGTGACCAAAGTATGTATCCTATCACCATCTTTATGAGCTGTTGAAACCAAGTTGGGCAGTGTTTCCCTTATCTTCTGCTAATGGCTCATCAATGCCTTGCTGCATGACTCACAGATAACTCCCCCGGGAGCTATCTCTGTTTAATGGGCCATCAAGGACCCATTACATGACTCATACAAGATATCAGCCCATTGTGAGATGCTCTGCCCAGGGGGAGGAGCCAAGCATTCCCACATGGATATAATCCAGGGTTTGGGACAGCACAGTAGGCCTTTTCCCCACTGGATTCGCAGAGGACAAGAGCTACCAGACCTTCTCTACAGGATCATTGTCTTCAATAAGACCATTTCATCTGGACTGCTGCTACCACTCTAACAGGGTGTCAGGTTGTATTCTGACTCTGTCAGTATTTTCTACTATTGAATTTATTTCATTTTACTTTATTTTACTTCTTTTCTTCTTTTTCTTGTTAAATTGCACTTCTGACTTGGAGTCTCTCACTGGTTTTGCTTTCACACCAGCACACCATGCAGGGAGCAATGTTTCTTTCCATCCACTAGCAGGTCCACACCTCATAGGAGAAGACATTTTTTTCCCCCAAATTTCAGTTAATCCTGCTTGAAAAAAAAAGTCATGGAGTCTACCAATTTATTCTGATCAGTTATGTATACAGACAAACCTGTCACAGGAGAGGGAAACTAGACAGGTTCCAAAGCCCCATGTTTGGAAGATCTCAGCTGCTACTGAAATCACTGGGATTTAGGCACCTATTTCTTCTTGGAGGTGATGAACCAAAGTATGTCCCGCATCTCCCACAGTTAAAAGAATTCCAAAACAGGAACAGGGCTGTAAAGCTTAATTTCTAAAAGCAGTAGTGTACCCTGTCAAAAAACTTGTGTTATATTTCATTTGGTGCCTGCTCCAGAAATACTCTCAGCAGCTGTTGCAGCATCTTGGTTGGGATTCCTCTCACCTAACTTTAGCCTTCCCAAGTGAGGCCTCCAATCTGAATTTGATCCCTTGGCCTCCCCCACAGCCAGGCAGCTCCTCCAGATGGTGATTCAGAACTCAAAAAACTTGGTAAGGGGAATTTCTGTGCTTCATAGTTGAATCTGTTTCAAAAAATGGGTTTATAAAATCCTGTTTTGAGAAAACACCCTTTACCCCATTAAATATCACTGCATTTTGTTATATGGAGCATGACACACACAGCAAACTTGATATAAAATAAAACAATTGTGTTTACTATTTGAGATTTCAACTGCTTCGGAGCTGTGAACCAGCAGAGAGCTTGCCAGGGATGGCCCCTAAGAGCAGGGTGCTGAGCTCCTAGGGATTCCTAGGGACCCAAGAACATAACTGATGCTCTGGCCTCATTTCTGTCTCCAAGAATTAGGAGGAGCAGGACAGGATGCTTTTATTTCAACAGCATTACTATTTTTGAATTGAGGGTCACAAAACCTGAGGTATCACACAGGCTAGAAATGGAGTCTTCATCATTACGGTAAAAAAAAGCCTTTCCTGGGCACAGGGGGAAAAAGGAGGAGGGGGGAATTGCTCTCTGGAGTCCATGACATCCTCCCAGCACTGCAGAATCCCATCTGGGGCAGCCCATCAGAGCCAAGACAGGTCCCAGGGACACTAAAGAAATACAGCCTCTTCCTCAAGGAGCACTGGTGAAGTCCTCCATTCCACAGCTTTGTCACCTCAACAAGCTCTGGTTAAAAGCAGCTTATCTGCTTTTAAGATACAGACCTCCCAAAACATTGAGTTCCTTCAACTCTGGGTAAAAATCAGTGCCTAGAACATGCAAAGTTAAATTCTTTATTGTGCAGAGACACTGAAAAAAGAATGAGATAAAGACAAGCACCAAGACTTTTAGTAGTGTGGTAGACTGAGCTATTAACCTGGGCTCCTACTGTTGTAACTGTGTATAAGGATGGGATATTTCTGCTCATTCGGGCCACCTGAAGGAGGTAATTTAATTTACCAGTTTGGTAGTCAAAGCTGTAATTAATCCTCTGACTGCAACCGTGGTGAATGCTGGTCAGCTGTCTCTAGTGATAAGGTGCTTCTGCACAGGGCTAAGGAATAAGGTCAGTCCTGCTGGGAAGTGAGGTGGCTCCTTATTGACTTTGGGTGCTTGCTGTAGATGCTGAGAGGTCAAATGCAGTTTTCTGGATTGAGCTTCATAGATCTCTTCAAAAAACTACTGGTAAGTGTTTATTTCTACCTGCTAAACCCTTGTGCCGCGGCTTGGCCACAATTAGCAGAACAAAGCACAGTAAAAGCTGGCTGTTGAAAAGTATTTGTGTCCTTTCTAATTGCATCTGAGCATTCCTTTAGCTGCCTGATTGGTCAAGTACTTTGAAAACTGTTGTTTTCAGATGAGGCAGTTGTATTTTTCCATGTTGAAGCTCAGGTGCTCTGATATTTAAGTTTGCAGTAAAGTTAAATTTGAGAGAAGCCTTTTTCTGGTCAGACTTTTCTTGACTAGTGAGGTCTGGGCACTTATCCCTTTTGCTTGGAGGGACTGGTCCTAGCTATGCTGAAATAAGTCTGCTGGAAGAGCTACTCTTGCTTTGGCCTGAGGTGACTTCTCATTTGCCTCTGAAAAGGGAATTGCTCCTTTTGAACTGATTTTTAATTTCAGCTTTTAGATCTCTTTCATGTGAAGAGGCTGTGTCCTCCTGGGACATGGCATTTCCCTTTCCTCAAACCCCAGCTTCTACAACCTCTCCAGCTGCTGCTTCCAGAAACCAGCTTTTTCTCTGTGGGTGAAGAGGGGTCTCAATCTGTTTCTCAGTGAAAAGGCCCCCTCATTCTTGGGGGTCTGCCTGTGTAAATCCTGTGCCCAGGGCCATGTGGCAGAGGGGTATTTCCAAAAAGACTTTAAACTGGGGGAGGGGAGGCAGAGAGCTGCTGGGGTGTGACCACTACCGCAGCTGGGCTGTGCATATCTCAGCTTTGTGCTGTGGCTTCTACTCTGTTGGCAATTGAATTGAAATCAAAACATAACTGTGTTGCTCTGATGCTCTGCCTGCTAAATAGCACCATTGTGAATAAATCAGTGTTACTTCACAGAATCGCTTTAATATGGCAGAATTGCAGCAATCAGGGTTTAAAGTTAGGTTTAAGAGTATCTGGTAAAGAACCTGATTGGCATTCAAAAGAAAACTGCTTTTGTTCACTGCTTCTGCAAGTGGAGGTAAGCACCTTCCAGAGCAATTAGCAGTGCTTGATGGCCAGGGTAACTCCTCATTCCTGCTCTGCCCCTCGTTTTCACCCTGTAGTCTTTATCTAGAAAATTTTGCTTCATGCCATTTTTTTTTCTAGTTTTAAGAACACTTGTTTTTTTGGTTCTCTAGTTCTGTGTGAGTCTGCTCATTTTACTGTATCAAGAGCCACATGGGCAACAAAGTACCTTGCCCTACTCAATGCCAAACTAGCCATGTTGAAGGAAAGGAAGTGGAATTGCTCCACAGCCAAAACTGCAGGGTGATAGTTGGAAGGACAAAGCAGGATTTACAATCCTTCAAGATAACCATATCATTTATCATAACAATGATAAATGATGCCCCATTCAGTATTGCTGCTATTGGTGTCTGCTCTCTTGATCTTGGGTGTATCCCACTGTTTGCCACTGTTCCTGTAAGGCATCCTCACCATCTGCTGCAGCCTTTAACCAGACCATGCTCTACAAGCCTTGAACAAAAGAAGTGGCCTACCCAGAGCATGCCCCCCCCTTTACCAGAGAGGGGTAAGGAGAGGGAGAGAGACTGGTGTATCTTAAAAATAAAAACCCCTCAAGAGGTTGCTGTTGCTGGTCGGCTTGTGAGGGAAATGTGTTCTCCAGGTGTGTCAGGTTGGGATGGACAGGGAGAGATGCTGGCTCTCCTGGCTTATAGGTGATAATG
This sequence comes from Cettia cetti, assembly GCA_013401135.1. Lineage (NCBI taxonomy): Eukaryota > Metazoa > Chordata > Aves > Passeriformes > Sylviidae > Cettia > Cettia cetti. Next base: position 139,329 of record VZUI01052461.1, on the reverse strand, counting down.
GGCAACAGGTGAGCATTTGGTGGTAAAGCCTGATCCTCAAGCAGCTGCATATCAAAATTTCTGGCTTCAAACTATCCAAGCAATGCTAATGGTGACCAGGAGGGTTGATAAGGGGGCTATATGAACTTGGTTTTAAATACCAGATTATCTTCCAGGTATTCTGTTTAAAACAGTAGTTTCTCAGGCAAATTGAGTATCTGTGATACTAAAGTAATTAAATTTGTCAGGCTTTGGAACCTCTGGAAACTTTCACCACAAGGCCACAGATCCAGGACTTTTTTTCCTCCCTCTCTTTAATAAAATCTTTTTTTTTTCTCTCTCTCCACAGTTTGAAACGGGCACAGGGACTTTCCATGTAGGAGGAACTGGCAGATTGAAAGAAGTCAATGCTCAGTCATGATATTCTGGGCACTCGCATTTTAATGAACTCTAGTAAATGGCCCTGTGAACAAATAACAAAAATACAATTTGTTTTTTCAACCTCTTTAAAGATGGTAGAAAAAACAAATCTCAGCTTGCCCATTTGAAAATGTTTTTTCTCTGCTGGGTGTATGCTAATTAGGGTTTTGCAGATTCTATCAAGAGTTATTCTAGTTTTTTGCAGAAATGCATTTAAATTCTCTAAAGTCACATTAGTATTGCCACTCAAAAATAAGGTCTGTGGCTAGATATGCCCCTTCAAAAATCATAGGATGTCACATTTTTATTGTTTTAAGGTAGAGATAACAAATACTTGAGATAACAAATACTTGAGACAACTTGATTTATACATTCATTAACAGACATGGATGAACTAAAGCTTGGTTTAATTTTTGGGGTTCCTTAGTTGCATCTATGGAAGTTGTATAAAAGGACCTTTCTGTGTCAGCATATGCAAATTTATTTTGGTTTTGTGATGGAAAGGATAGCCTGTAGTTTGAGATCTTGCTGTGGTATGTTGGCACTAATGTGCTTCAATCTAGACCAGGCAAAATGAATCTATTGTTTCTGATCCTTAGGACAAATCTGTTGCCACTTATAACTGCCTGTGCAACAACTTTAGTGTAAAAGGCTTTTATGCTTCACAGCCTGGTTAAAGACACTGACAATAGATTTTTTTGGGGTTTTTTGTTTTTTTTTGTTTTTTTGTGTTTTTTTTGTTTTTTTTTTGTTTTTTTTTGTTCTTGGGATCTGGCAATCCATAACACTAAGGTATTTCTTTCTCTGCCCAGAGTTAACCTGTTTGTACTGGAGCATTGCATGTTTTGAAATATGCACTGTTATCTTCAGTGCTATTCCCAAGAAAAAAAGACAGTGCAAGGCAAAAGTGGGAATTACTGGAGTGCTGTATTGGACCATTTACAGAATTGCTTGCACCAGGATATTCCTGACATTCCCCTTGTGAGTATAGAAGGGGATGGAGAGAGCACACAGCGAAGTCAAGTTCTGCCTTATCAGACTTCCTGTAGAACTTCAAAGCAGTATGACAAATAGTTTCCAGAGATGATCTAGGTCAGCAATTTTAGAAGTCTTTACAAAACACCTTGGCTATAATAGATGTACAACTTGTGTGTCTGCCTGTGCTGGTTCAAGCCTCCTGTCTATCAGTACACGCATTTCCCTACGCAAAGCTGCCAAACTGGTTTGGTCCTGCCTGTGGAGTTCACCTATCCCAGGTTACAAGGCCAGGCATGAGCTGGAAGACTCCCTGAGTTTGTATGGTGTGAAAATCCCTCTCAAGTTTCATAAGCAAGATGAATATATTTGACTGAAATGCAGTGGGAATAAAGTCCGGGGCACTTTTCTTACCTGGCTCCAGTATGTTTTTTCCTCAGAAGTTGCAAGGTATTTTGCATATGTCTGGTGATCTCTCGCACTTTTCTCATAAATGGTATCCTGGATAACAATCTGGACTTGTCTGTCAACACCATTGAAAGCTCTTTGGGTTTTGTTTTGGCAGTTTCCATGGCTCTGAGTTACTTGCAAGAAGTACTCTGTGAACTTCCCTCTCTCCACTCCATAGCAGAGGTCAGGCTCAAGGCAGGTTTGCCATCCTGCAAAGAATTTAATGTAGTCCAAGACTCCTGAAAATATCATTAGTGAGGTATCAGCAGCCTGGAGACCCATGAGGTTATTAGGGATATAAATCAAGACTAATGCCTCTCTGACTCAGGGAGATCAAGAATTTGAACTTGATCTCCAAGCAAGGTGTGACACTTGGGATGGTCCTGTGCAGGACAAGGAGTTGAACTCGGTGATCTTTGTGGATCCATTCCAGTTCAACTCTGCATATTCTGTGTAATTGCTTGCCCACTAGCTATGGTGAAAAACACAGGTGGTTTCTTAATTGATGGGGGTTTTGTTACTTTATTTTGCTTTCCTTTCCTTGTGTAAGAAGACTAACAAAGCATGATTTCCTCACTAGGGGTACAAAAGGAAGGTTTCTTTTAATAGGATAGGAAAAATATTTCCTGCACAGCTCTCATGACAATATTCTGTAAGTTCTGACAGTATTTTAGGTAAGGATTGTCTCTGGGAAGATGAGAAGCTCCCAGGAAAAAAAAAATCCCCCTAAAAACATCTGTTTGCAGTATTTTCTGGCTCCTGTTCAAGCACAGAATTAGTCAAAGATGGCCCCACATTTACATCCACCCTCTGCTTTTGCATAATCCAAAGGCAGGCAGAAGGTGCACAGGAAGGGAAGGCTTTGTCGTTCATATTTGTGGTTAGTCAGGCTTGAAAGGCAGCTCAGCCTTGATCTGACCTGAACTTTGTTTTGGCTCATAGCTCTTATTCCCTCAACACCAATTCCCCCATTCAAGTTCATCAAAGCAATTTGTAGGAGCTTGCACCTAGGTGCTCTTGTCAGTGGCAAAGGGGAAAGACTTCAAACTTCAGCTCCTTCAAACATAAGAATTTTGCTCTCTCTGCTGGGTGAGAGCAGCCAGTACCAGCAGGGCAGAAAGCTTTTTGGAAGGGCAAGGAGTAACAGGGAGCAGCAGGGCTGACTTGGCACTTGGCGTGTGTCCCTGCCACTGTCCCAGGCTCTCCTGTAGCTTCTCAACATGCTGTTGTGCTGCTTGCTGCTCCTGCAGTTTCTGGGGGCAGCCGGCAGCAGCACAGGCTGGGGCAGAGTGTGATCTGGCTCCTGCTGAATTGCTGCAGTCAGGAAGGGAACAGTCCTGGAGAAGCCTGTGCACACAGGTTGGTCGCAGCAGGCACTGGCATTCAAAAAGCCTGCAAACAAGTCCTGTGCCTCAGTGCTTAGCTGCTGGGGATACTACTGCATAAAAAGCCCTGTTTCTTACAGTATTACTCCAAGGAAATGGTGGGTTTGGTTTTCCCCCTCACTTGGAACTTAGCCTTGCTAGCTACCCCCAACATAGCAATTCCTAGTGCATAGCAAAAATGGGCTAACACATTTGTTAATAAAAGAGAGAAGCTGTAGCCTTTGCTGAACCAAGCTGAAGCATTAGATAACAGATAAAGGTCACTAAAGCTAGGCCAGTTCATATCTGTATTACCAGTGAAATTCAAAATGCTGTCTGTTTCCTCTTTGTACAAATTGCCAGGTGCACGCACCTTGTAAATGGCAGTACTACTGGTGATGCACATTTTAATCTTGATTTTTGGTTGTTGTGTATTTATTCTTGCTCGCCATGAGCTGCTCTGCAGTCATAAGAGCACAAAGATCTGCACAGGATCTCCTCTTGGTCAGTTAGTTCTGTCAAAGGAACATGAAGCTTCTCTCCTCCTTAACTCTTAGAATTTTCTGCCTTTTTCTACTGTGAAGTATTGGGTGAGAACGAAACCCCAAGTTGTGCTAGGTTGTGCTGGAGAAATAGTCAGGAAAAGCAAGTGTGTGGAGGAAGCATTTAGAGAGCAGAGAAGTTTTTTTAACTGTGGGATCCGAGATGCTTTACATGCTAAAGGGGCAGTACAATTCTCTATAATAGAGGAATTCTATGTATATAATAGAGGAAAACCCATGAGAGCTATCCCAGACCTTTTGCTCAATGTTTGAGATTTCCTGTCCAAGATTGTTCATTTATTTCAGGCTTAAGTAAATGAAAAAAACATAAGCTCTATTGGGGTCCTGTAACCACAGCCTTGAGCAGATTGTGATGCTCCGGAGCAGCAATTCCTATTGGTGAAATCTGAACTTTGGACAAAGGCAGAGGGAAGGGCATGTGCTGTCCCAGCAGCCAGGGGGTGGCATGCTGAGGTCTGTGCCCAAACCCAGCTGAGAATAGGACCACAACAAAGGGATCCTAGCAGGTGGGTTATCAAGGTGAGCTAGTATAATCCTCCAGAGCATCAGCTGGTTCAGTGTGAGGTCCAGTTTTGGAGGCAGCTCTTCCTGACCATGGGTTTGGCCTCATAGCACTAGTCTCCAGAGGGCTGCTGCATGTCACCACAGCCTTTTGGCAAGTGAACACTCCAGTTCTAGTTTTTTTTCTCCTTTTCCCCCACCCTTCACTAGTTACTTTACTGCCCCCAAGGCTCTGTAGCCTGCTCCCAGTGATGATGGCACATTGATGAGCAGAACTGTCCCCCATCCTGGAAAGGAAAATCTCATCTCTCTGGGAAACAGTGCTGGATGAGTTAATTCCCAACTGAAGTATGCTTGCAGGGTGTGCTTGGGTGTTCCTCTGAGCTGGTGGCAAAGGAAACCGAACAGGAGGTGCTAACAAAGGAGGAAGGGCCTGTCTGCAGCAGGAAGCTTTGAGAAGTAGGAATTTAACGGAGGAAAAGTTGTTGACTTGCTGTAGCTCACGTCAATCTCTGGCAGTTCTGTGTTTATAGATCTTGCATCCTCTTCCTGTTTACATCACATTCTGAGCTTTGCACCTTGCATGAGAAAGTATCTTCAAAAGTTGACACCCTTTAAAAAAAAAAAAATCTTTGCACAACACTACTTTTGATGGGTTTCTGGTGAGCAATTTCAAAACAATTGTTCGCTCATAACTTATAGCTGTTGCTCTGTGGCAGTAAAAATGTGTATACAATGAAATTGTTCACATGCTAGCTTAGGTTTGAAATGGTAGGGAAAAGTACAAATGTTCAAAATAGCAGCATTCCAAAGTAGGGACTTACCCATCCAGTCTCCTTTGGAAGATGTAAAGTTATGGCTTTTGAACTGATGTGGGTCCTTTGAAGTTCTGTACCTAGCTTTCCTTATAGGAAGAGCTAAGTTCAATTTCTCATCTGGACAGTATATGGAATTTAACAGAGGTCTCATGTCAGCTTTGGGACTAAAGATCCATCTTGTACACAGTTGGGAAAGACTTTGAAAGCCAGCAGTCATAGGTGCTGTGAGAACTGGCTGAAAGTACACTATGAACTTATGAGGAAAGGCAGCAGATGCTGAGCACACGGTCTGTGTGCAGCAAGGGGGTTGCAACACACCAAGGGAAATTAATTGGTTGCAGATGCTCTGTGACTGAGCCAATGAAGGAGGGCCAAGGGGGCCATATTGCCTCTGACCTGTAAGCTACAAATGCTCATTTTTTCCCCCCCTCTCACCAGCTGCATTTTTGGTGTATGTTTGGGACAGATGAGCATTCTCACTTGAAACCTACTACTGTTCTGTATGGTAAAGAATTGGGTATCCCCTGCCTCCATTCTGCTCTCCCTTCTCTATCTGCCCCTGATGTCAGTGAGACAGAGTTTGCAGTGTTTGAGAGCTGAATATAGCAGCTAAATAAGGGAGCAGCTTGCTGGAGCCCTTAAAGCTGTATAGCAAGCATGTACTTTGCTAATCTTAGATGGGCTTTTATGTCAGCATTTCAAAAAGAACTCTGAAAGTTCTCTTTTCACCAAGGCATCACTACAATAAAAGAGAAAATACAGGAGATGACTCAAGCTGACTTTTGTGATGGAACAAAAGCTTGTAACTGAAGTCCTTCTCCAGGCACCTCAAGGAAGTACAACAATATCTGGGAAACCAAACTGAAATGACTCAAAGGTTGAAGGCACTTGCAGGATTGTGCCATCACTAATTCACTGAGTATCTTCTATGAAATAGTTCTTAAAAATGGAGCTGTTTCCTGTGTAACACTGGATGGTCAAAAGCAGGACCTTGCACTCCTCTTGACTCTGCTTGTTCCCAGGGCTTCCAGGGCATGGCTCTTCCTGGGACTGCCAAGCCTTTTTCTGCTTTGCAGTCACTTTGTTCAAACTTTCACGGCTGATCTCCTGAGCCTCAATCCAAGCTGTTGCTAAGTGGAACAAACTTGACTCAACATATGCATGTAAGCACCTGACCTGAAGGATCCTCATCCTCACAGGTCATAGAACCTGCAGCTTCCTTAGAAACCAGTGAGAAGCCTGAGCACTCCTCTCCTTGGAATACCAGTAGAGCCTCTTTGGCTCCTGTAAGACAAACAAAAGGAGATAATGTAGGAGAAACACAGCCATTGTATTCCTATTGGGAAAGAATCTCAACTGCTAGTGAGATGAAGCTCTTCAGAAAAGTCTAATCACAGGGTTTTACTGATGTTAGGAGGGAATGAGTGGTTTTTGTATTCTGTTCTATCTGTGGAGTCCCACAAATAAAAGATAAGCAAAGTCTTTACTTCAGTGCCGTGGTTATGCTGTTCTATCTGGCAGCCAGGGGTGCAGACAGTAAGGAGCTGCCATGGAGGAGAAGGACAGCCCTGCTTTTTCACTTGAAATACTATTATCTGAGTAAGTTCTGATCTGTGGGTTTCTGTTTTCCATGCACAATTTGGGAGGTGATAGCAGCCTGGAGTGTCAGTGTGCACTCTGGTCTTCCAGGTCTGTAAATGATACCTGCTTCACTGGGCTGTCAGGCAGAAATGTTAAACTCATTACCATGGGAAATTATGCTCTTTTGGCTTAGACTGAGCTATGTGGTAGTCCTAACTTAGCTACCTGGAGAAAGCAAATATTTTTCAGGTGTTGGAAGATAGCAAATGGAGGCAAGCCTTGAATTTGGGAAAGAGCAGCTCTTCAGAGACCATTTTCTGTTTGTTTTGCTCTAAATGGCCAGGACAGATAACTAATGAGCCAGTACTCAGATGTGGTCCTTGCTGATAATGCAGCATCAGCTGTTTGGAACCTGGCTGTTCAGTGAAGTCAAGCAGGCTGTTTGGTTTCTGTCCCAAATGCACATGTTCTCATCAGGAGAAAAATCAGAACTGATACTAATTGGCATGGCAGAGGACACCTGCATGTGAGGGGAGCATGGGCAGGCCCTGAGCACACAGGCAGGGAGAGGACTGGCCTCGAGCAGGGTATGCTGTCTCTGTTGCTGACTGGGCTGAAAGCAGAGGACAAGTCAGGCTGGCACTGATTTTGCTTTAATGGCCATAGAGGCTTGCTGGGAGATACGATTCATCATGTGAGAAGTGAAGCTCTGACTCCAGACTGGGGATGCTAGTTGAGACTGGGAAGGGATAAACTCTAACGAGCTGGGAGCATATAATAGAATCATGAAGTGCCCTGAATTTGAAGGGACCCACAAATACAACTCCTAACCCTGCACAGGACAACCATGACATGGTTGCTGAAGACCCTTCTGCCTGGAGAAAATGTTATCTGTTCAGAAAAATTTTTTTTTCTTGTCCAGCATGCCTTGAGCCCTGAGCTGAGTTTTTAGGGCTACTGGCATCTGTGCCATGGAGCTGCTGCTCTGGTTCAGATGCCAGTGCAGCTCTCCCATATCTGAGCTGTGAGTCTGGGCTAGAGCAGCACACTGCATCTGATACCCTGGTAGATGACAAGGCCAGTTGTTCCTGGCTCCCTACTTGCTTTTCAAATGAAGTGCACTAGAAGTGAGGCCTCTGTTATTTGCAGAGGAAGGGGGGGAATGATACCTGCATTTACATCTATTGGAGTATGGGAAAACCTCTACAGCTGAGCAGTTTACCTATTACCAGTGAATGGCCTGGTATTTCTTCCACATGGGCAACTGTGCCTCTTCTCTTAAAATACACCTGGGAAAATAAGTGAGTAATTTCTCATCAGGCTACAGGAATTTTTAAACTCCTCTCCAGGGTTCCTTCTACACTCTTCTGTGTGCATCTTAATTTCCTGTAACAGTCCTAATCCGCTTCCCATAGGTACCCATGGGAGCCTTGTTATCGACCTCAACTGGAAAAAGGATTGTTTCTCTCCCTCATTACAACTGCTATTAACTGGCATAGTTCTTGCCTGCCTCCATCACAGGGGCCATTAACGTAATAGGTCAGAGAAAGCGAGCTCTGCCTCTGCCCCACAAAGGTATCCCAGCAGCGTGGGGATGGAGCATCTTGTCTGTGTGAGAGGGAGCTCCCCATCTACTGTGGAGTGCTGAGACCTGGAGCTGTCAGAAAGGGCATCCTTTGCTGGCATAACACCCCCACATGATGTCTGGGAGAGCGATACAGGTGACAGGCTGCCCTGATGGCTGCTTTTTAATTGCCTGTTCCTGGAGCAGCCTCTGGGCTGAACTGGCACTCAATAGCTTGTTACCTGCATGGCTCCATGGGCTTCCTGCAGAGCTGCTGGGTAAGAGAGATGCTGAATTGGCCTTGGAGCTTCCTTCCTCCTCTGCATTCCCAGAGGAACTAGGCACCAGAGCTGGCGTGAGCTGCCAAATTAATCAGTGCTCTTCCTCCTGCAGTAATATTATAGAGCACTGTGATCTTCCTCTTCAACACTGGGAGTATCCAAATATAGGGCCATGCCTCAAGTGGAGGAACTGGAACAGATTTGGTGGAGAAAATACAAGGATAGTGGAGTCCCATGAGTGTTTTAGGGGCAGGTCACAAAGGTCTGACAAAGTTTTCCCAAAAACCCCAACCTAAAACCCTGCCTAAGTTTTTGCTACCTAAACTAGTTGCATGGAAGGCCAGAGGCAGGTGTAGAAGAGGCTTGTCCTGGTCTTGCACTGGCCACTGGAATGTGTCTCAGATCATGGTGCTTCCAGGGAGATCTCTTCCTTTTTGAAAAGCAGCCCCTCTCTTCCCTGACTGAGGAGGAGGAGGGTGAGGCTCATTCCTCTGCGTTTGTGCTCTCACGTTTGCAGTGCCTTGGGCCAGCCCTTGCACAAGGCATCTGAGGCAGGAGAGCAGGGAAAAGAGTTGGTCCTTCTGCCCTGAACAGCCTGCTGGCACGGGCCAGCTACAAACACCTGTGTTACAGTAGCAGTCCCATTGTCCAGGTCTTGCCTGGTATGTCCACACATAGTACTCAGCCTGAGAGCAGCACAGTGTCTGTGCTCAGCCTGGGATAGGCCTGCTGTTAAAATCCGACTGATGTCACAGATCTCATTGCCTGATGTCTGTCCCGAATGTTTTCTTGTGTCCATACAGACTAAAAGGGATGTGGAGGAAGAGATAAGAAAAATAAGCTTCTGTGGTAGGCAACACAGTCTTCAATCCTGAGAGATCAAAAGCATCAAACTTTAGTTTGGAAAAAAGAAGACTTGGTGATGTGCTTTTGGGGAGAAAAGAAAATCAGAAAATGAGATTAGAGAAGTACTCATAGTTATGCACACAGCCAATCTGCAGAGCTAGCTAAGAGCCATAGAGATCTGTAATTACATTTGTATGGATTATACTAATCCATGAATTTGTTGCCCATGGGACCTGGTCATTTTAGGCTAGAGAAATACAGAATTATCAGGTAGCACTTCATGATGTGCTAGTACATGTCTTGTGGCTTTTTTCTCAACCCCAGGAGGACCTTTCTAGTAAGGTGCTGCTGCCCTCCCACAGTCTGGGTTCTGGCTGACAGTGAGAATATATCTTTTGGGGAGGGTAGTTTCAATTGTACATTTAGGTGGCAGGAAAACTTTACCCCCCTTTGAACTTGCTTTAAGGCAGAGCATAATCAGGGATTTATTTAAATATAGTCCAGGAATTTACTTAGGTGTTCTTGTTTTCTTGCTGTGTTGTTGCTCTTGCAAATGCAAGCAATCTTAAAAAAATCACTGATCACAGTTTACATTGCACACTTCATCTGTTTGACTTCTAACATTCCTGATTCTCTGTCTTAACCCTGTGTCTTCAGGGTCCAAGTCCCCACAAGGGATGGCTCAGCTCAGGTTGCTCACTGGTAATTCACTGCTTGAATCCCAGCTCTCCCTCTTGGCTTTGGTAATTGCTCAGATATCTCTGACACTAACAATTTATGTCAGAATTTTTTTTTTAACTTGCTAATGTCTCTGCGGGGACAGAGGGAATACTTTCATAAGCTCATAGAAGAGTAATATTCTCTAAAGAGGCTGTTGAGGAGTGTGACTACTTACATATCCACCTGCAACGAGAGGTTGTGGCTAGGTTGTAACACCTTACACATTAAATGGACTGGAAGATGAATTTGAAAATCATTAACATCAAGTGATCATGGCATGGGTTAAAGTTACTGACCCTTTCACTAAGATATTGAGCACCCTTCATGCCTCCTGAAACTGAGGATGCTCATGGGGTTTGTGAAATCACCATCTAACACATCTGGTACTGAACACTTCAGGCTTAATGGAGAGCAACAATGGGACAACTTCAGCTAATAACACCAGCTCAATATTTGCCTGGACTCTGTTTTATGTTACAGAGTTTGCATTACTAAGGTTGTCAGCAGCCCACTACTGAAGGTCACGCTTCTGTGGGTTCTGCAACCCTTATTTGTTGGACCTTGGATCTAGTCAAAGTGTTTTTTGTTAAAGATCTACAAAACCAAGCAAGGCAGATGAGTAGTGCCAAGGAGTAACCCTGGAGAGTCTTTCAGAACAATCATGTGTTTCTAGGGATTCACACTGGGGGGAAAACCACATAAAATCCATCTTCCATTTACTGGGGGCAGGGAAATAGCAATGAAGTAATGGAGGGGCAGCAGGGATAACAAAGTGCCATTTGGGAATTGTTAAAACAACGGTAAATGAATTTCTGAACTTCAGTGTGCTTGTGAACTGCTAACCTGATGTGACTGCTTCCTGGCACATAAAGCACTTTAGAAAATGCTTCAGCATGTGATGCTGGCATCTGCTATGAGATGGTGGCATCTTCATAGTGGCTATAACAACAGGGTTTCTCTCAACAGACTTCACATGTTCCTCTATAAAACATGGATGATTTCAGTACCCCTCTCACTACCCTGCCCAGACTCTTATTTCAGACCAAAATCCAGGAGCTGATCCAGAGAATGGCCAGCCTTTGTCCCAGACATTTGTGGCTGTAAATTGCCATTGATTTTGGTGGCACTGGGATTCCATACCTCTAGGGTATGGGAGGAGGGAAGAGACAGATGTACCTAGGCTGGTTCACCTGTCAGACACCCAGCAGAGGAGTACAGACAGCCCTGCCATCCTTGACTTAACACAACCACGGCTGGACCTAGTTCAGAGCCTGAGGACTGATGGGTGTTAGAGTGGGATATCTGTCTTTGCCTTGTTCCAAGAGAGTCAGTATTCCTTATCCTAACAAAACTTAGAAATAAAAATAAATAGAACGTTCTCTTTGTCTCGGTCACACAGTGCATCTGCTCTGGGTAGAAGACACTGTTTGTTCCTCAATAGTATTCATCTGCTGCTCACAAGAGAGTCAAGAGGCTTACTAAAACTTCATTAGAAGTCTGCAAGCTGCAACTAGAGAGGAGGAAAATATGGCCGTGAGGGTGGGGAATAGTGGAGGGAAGGTGAGGAGAAATATCATGTTGTGTAGAGCAGTTGAGATTTAAAACTCAGTCACATTTGCAGAGTAAGCTGATATCTGTGGTTCAAAATGGCACGTGAAATGCTTCTTTGCCAGCACTCCTGGGGATGTGCATCCTGTTCCCTGGTTCAGTGGGGCTCAATAGAGCTGTTATTCCTTCTCTGCAGACTGTTTGGCACCACTTGCTGTGACATAGCTATGGTCAAAACAGGCTTCTAGAATCACAGAGCTACTTTAAAACTGGCTAAGCATCACCTGACACAGATATGAATGTGCCAGAGCTTTCATACAAAACATGTCTGATGTCTTGAGGTCAGACTTGGCTCAACAGGATATTAGAGATTCGCTGGTGGAGTTGAGTTCTGGGGCAGATGTGGACTTTTCCCTAGTCCTACTGTGTCCCTTTGCATCTGCTGATGCAGAGCATCCTGTCACTTTGTGCACAGCCTTTGGCATCATGGAGCAGTGCAGTGCAGCGAGGCTGCCCAGCCACACTCAGAAGCTTCCCTGGCACGAGAACTACAGCATTTATGTTAAGTAAGAAAAAGTAGACCTACTTTTACCATCTAATTACTGTGTCAGAATCAGTTAATTAGCCCATGTCATGATGAAAACAGGGTCTTTTATATGCAGATAGGAATTAAGAGTATCAAAGGACTGTGAAGTAGGGAAGTGGGAAATGGACCTGTGGGTTGGATATTGTGCCCTACAAAGGAATTGCAGTCTGCCAACCAGTTCTGATTATCCTGCCCATATCTGGAAATCTCTTCCCTGACTGCTGCATGAAATGTGGTATATCTGCCAATGAACTGAGGTTTCTTAATAACTTCTTTCACTTCTCTTGGTTTTGGTGGGTCATTGGTGAGACAGTCCCTCCCTCCCCCTCTCAGTGTGAAGTTGATGAGATGCAGGGGTGGGAATGGCAAACTCCTTACTCCTGCCCCTGAGTGGGTGGCGTGGAGGGTTTCTCTGCTGCCTTGGACTGGGCTGCTTCTTGGTAAGTGTATACTACTCATTTTATCAACTAGGAGAGAGGCTAAGAAGGGAGTGAAAAAGGTGCCTCTGATGCAGGGTACAGAATAAAAATGAGCAGTGGGTGGAGGAAGCCCTTTGAGCAGGAGGTCCCTGTGCAGAGCAGGCAGATGGTGGGGAGCCATTGTTTTTTGGACTCTCTCCACACTTGGACACAGGTTTTTATCTTGGTCAATGAACCTGTAAGAAGGTTTCAGCTGGGGGGAAAACGTTCACAGCATTGTTTTGGATGAAACATTAAAAAAAAAAAAAAACTAAGGTAGAATATTTTTTTTTTTTGTGAATCCAATTATGTCATTGCTGCTACCTTGAAATGCTGAAGTCCCTGAGCAGAAGGATCCAGACTTCTACTTTACTGCTGCAATGCCTCTTCTGGTGCAGAGTTTCTGTGTCAAATGTCATTATTCCTGTTATTTTATGAGCACAAAAGAGATGAACTTAGAAAGGGCCATTCTATACCAGTTTCAAAGGGTAAAGGCACATGAGGATCCTAAGCAGAGTTCAGATGCTGCAGGGATGTGGTTGCAGACACTGGAACTCTATCTTCTTGTTGCCTTAGGTCAAGCTTCCCTTAACCAGCTCAGCTGTAACTCCAAAAGTAAATTTTAAATTGTTACTTGGGCTAAAACCTTATGTTTGGGTCAGTTCCACTCATAAAGATGCAATTCGGAAGTGAAATGCACTTACTGGTTGCCATTACAAGAAACCTGTGTCAGTGTCTGTCTAATCTTTGGTTTCTCCAGCATTTTAATAGCAGAATGTTGGAGCTGTGTCAGTGGTGTGCCTATTGCTTGCATTTTTTTCCTGGTATCACTTTGTGACTCTCCTTGAAGAGCTCCAAATGATCCTGCACACTTTAATGCTCCCTCCAGCAAAACCTCTTAAAGGATTACTTTGACTTGTGATTAGAAGTGGCAGGGAACACTTGGCTGATCTGAAACTCAACAAAGTAGTGCTGTTTGCTTTCTGGGATTTTTCCCCCCCTCTTATCACAGAATGGTTGTGGTTGGAAGGGATCTCTGGAGATCTTCTAGTCATCCCCCTCCACCCACTCCCTTAGATTTAGCTATTGCTTATGTTTCAAAGTTGTCAGATTGCAAACGATGCCTGGAAGGGCAGGTGTGGTTTGGTTCAAGACCCAGTGTTTAGTCTAGGAGATGGAGGGAATGCTTATTTTTAAGTGCAGGAGAAGCTCTCCTTTTGACAACTGTTCATGTAAGTTCTTAAACTTTGTCCTTTGCTAGAGAAGGTCTGTATCTGCAAGGGGAAACCTGAAGAGGAAGGCAAGGTCTTCAGAGGACACCAGAAGGTGGAAAGAGCAGCTGAAAATCAGTATCAGGTCCTTGGGGGAGTAGTTGAGGCTGGGCGAAGGGGATGCTTGCTGGATGCATCCATGTTAGGGGTTCCTGTTAAAACTCATTCTCTCCCAGATGCAGAGCAACACTGTTCTTCCATGTGGGGCATAGTAAAGGTTTTCAAGTCCTACTTTTACCCCCAAATTGCATGGGAAAAGTTCTTCCACCTCTTGGTGACTCCTGATGTAACTTCTTGGCCACTGGGTGGGAATTGGTGGGGCAACTTATTCAACGTGGGTGAGAATTAAGCGGCATTCAGTGGCCCACTGATATTTACAAGAGCACAGAGTTGAAATCTTGTTACCAAGTATCACGGGAAGGCTTGTCTTCTAGTGCTGACTTTTGTGGTCTGTGTAGTCACACAGATTCTGCCTTTTCTTATGCCAAATGATTCATGGAGGATGTCTCACAGGTTTTATTTCCTCTACATCAATCCAGGGTTATGCAAAGCCCTGCCTAACTGCAGAGGACTATGATGCCTTTTTAATTACCCCCAGCCTTACTAAAGCACCATAGGTGTTTTTAAAACCAACCTGGTGTCCACAGTCAGAGACATACATGAAAGAAAGGGTCTGAACATCCCATGCCTTATGCTCAGTGCATGCTTGCCTAGAGGGTCCCTACAGACTGGCCAGGAGACCTGACTCTTGACTGGTGAGTGGTGAGTTCACAAAAACCAGAGAGGTACATGGGTTTCATCCTAGCATTAGTGAAGCAAGAGTCACCAGAAAGCTAACCTTGGACAGCCTTGACAGCATGCCAGGTTTTTATTTTAAGTGCATTGGTAAAATATACTGGAGACTCAGGTTTACATTCTCAAAATCAGTGATGTGCTTTCAAGCCCTGAGGGATCAGGACCTCTGATCTTTTCATCTACTTTCAGCATTGGGCAGCACTTCTAATTGCTAATTTGGGGATAGTTTGGAGTCACCTATCAGGCATGAGAGGTTCATCTCTCCTCTTTCTCTAAAGTCTTTAATGATCACTAACTGAATTGCACAGTAATCACCCAGGGCTGATGTGTTAACCCCAGCTAAGGCAGAGACAGTGCTGAAAGCCTATGCTCACACAGCCCAGCTTTGGTAGGCTCAGATGGAGATCCAGGCTATCCTTGACTTCTGGACTTGCATCTCCAGGCAGATGAGTTTGCTTTGCGCCTGCAAAGATGAGAAAGAATGTGTGTGAATGTACAACTGTAGCTGGTAATCCTCTGTGAGATCCTGGGCTTCCTTGTTCAGGTGTGTGTGTGGTACTGACAGGGTCCTGTAGCTCTTCCTGTGATTCTGTGATAAGATTAGCTCTTCTGGGGGAGCTCCTGGGCAAAGCCCTGTCCAGCCCAAAATGTTCCTTTTGCCTCCTACTTCTACCAGTGGAACTAAACACTCTTGCCTGTCTGCTGGTGGTAACCAGAACAGTGGTGGTGTTCTGCCAGTGCTTTTTGCAGTGATAGGGAGAAGATCAGTAGACACTTTGTGTGTGGGGTTAGAGACAAATGGCTCTGATCCCTGCCTGGCAGGCCTCAGCCTCTCAAGAAGCAGATGTGTTTGAGGCTTGGATGAAAACAGCTCTCTTTGACCTGAGCCCCAGGGATCCTCAATCCCTGACAAGCATGCCTGCCTCCCTGAGCATCAGGCTTTCAGCAGGCTTTAACCCAAATGAGTGAGGGTAAAGCATCTGGGCTCTGTTTATCCTCTGGGATGGAGGATGCGTGCGAGGAGGGGCAGTGTGCCCGTGCACGTGTGCCAGGAGCAGGGGTGAGCACTGCCACCACCACCCGTGTCCCAGAGCTGATGTGCCAGCCCATGGCAGAGGCAGGATGCTGTGCAGGGAGATCAAAGAGGAAAGCTGAAACGAAAAGATGACTACCACCAGTGGGGGAAAATCCTTGAATTCCAGCATGAAGTTTGCTCCTTTCTTTCAAATCAATGCACCACTTAGGACACGCGTAAACCATATGTTAAAGGTGCTAGAGGGATGAATGTGAAGCACATGTTTGCCTGAGCCTTTACTTTGGGGTGGACTGACTGAAGAAAAGGATAAGCACTCTGGGAGCTCCTGACAATAAGACATCTGCCACTTTGCTTAGTTTGGTCAATTTAGACTGTCTGTGCACAGGAATTAGGAATATTTCCTTCTACTGATTCAACCCCTAGAGCTAAATAACACTGCCCATAACCCAGTGACCATTAACAGTTTGAGGTAAAACTTGAAACTTACTAATATCTCTTCCAAAGATAAGCAGGCTCTGTTACCAATTTATGGGGGAAGTGAATGAAGAAATAAATCCCTAAATGGTTGTTCTGCTGACCTCAATATATCTTGTGGGAAGAACTTCCTAAAGCCCAAGAACTAAGGCTGCAGAGCAGGAGACGTTAACCAGGGAATTTATTTCTCCTTCAGAAGAAACATTGTTCATTGGGTTTTTGTTTGGTTTGTTGTGTCTTTTTTCCCACTGTAGTAAACACAATCAATATTACATTTCTAATTCAGGTTAATAAAAAACCCTACACATAGAAGGAAAAAAAGCTGGTGATGCTTTATTTTTCCCATGTCATAACCAGGGAGTATTACTGTGCTGAAAGAGCTGCTCTGTGTTGCTGCCTTCAGTTCACAAGACTGGGAGGAGTTGGATGTTTGGTACAGCTATAGCATATACTCATTCAAGGAATTTGAGGTACTTGATGAGAAGACAGAGAAGAAACGTTTCCCATGAGGATTAATGGAGAGAGACTGGTTTCACTTGCTGCAGTTCATTATAGAAAATTAGCAATGACAAATCACGTATGGCTGCGAGAGGCAGGGTGTTCTTTTCACCTTTTCTTTCTCATTTAACAAAACCAAGCAGCACTTCACTGATCAGCACCATCAGCCAAGACAAGCAGTGCCTGATGGTTTGGGCTGGTTGGGTTTCTTTGGGTTTTCTTCTGTTGCAGAGGACGATGAGCAATGCTGCAAGTGGCTGTGCTGCCTCTCAGGCTGGAGCACAGTCCAAGTGCTGTGGCACTGCCTCTGCTCCTCGGCCACCAAGTCTGGCCTGTCCTCCCTGGTCCTGCCCCATGGCATGTGTCCCAAGCTCCCAAGCCCATTTAAACTGCCTGCACCTGGGAGCGAAGAAATTTGGTTCATAACCCTAGGCTTCTCCCTAGTCAGGCTGTGAAGCATTTTGTAATAGCTTCAGTCTTTGCTTCCTGGGAAGGATTTACAAGAAGGCCTTCCCTAGCATTTGGTTTCACTTGCCCTTTTGAGCTAAGGTCAAGATCAGAGAGTGGGTAAATAGGCTTTCCCAACTTGCTGACATTCAGCTGTTCTGTCCTCCAACTCTACCTCTGAGCTAAGCAACATTTTATTCAAGCATTTCTTTTTACGTGCTTTTATTTTTTTAAAAGCTAGTAAGAAAAATGAAGATATTTAATGTAAAGCACTGTGAGTATTCTTCGGTTCTACAGGTATCATACAAGCTGTATAAAACTGAATTGTGGTGTTTCCTGTGTCTGGGATGCAGAAGGGCTTTATTAACAACTTCTGGGGGGAAAAAAAATCTCAGTGGATAATTACTCTCCCTGCTAAAAATATTTTTTTTTTCTTTTTTGTTTTGTGGGGTTTTTTTTCTTTTTTGTTTTGTGGTTTCTGGTGGAAGAAACAACCAGTAGGCATTGCAAATCTTTCTCCATGTAAATACTAAAATACATGAATGGATCATATTTTGGGCTTCAGTTGGCAAGCTATCTGTGCTGAATTTTGCTGGTCCTTCTTACAACTTAAATTAGTTTGCCCTAATCGCCAAAGAGGTTCTTGTACCTCTTTTTCTGAAACCTCGCTTGCTTTTACTTTGTGGGGGCACAGCAGAGTTGTCAGTGCTCATAAAGTCTTGTCTGTACTGTGTACAGATGCAATGTCATGTTTTTGCTCTTCAGTGTTGCCCATCTAAGTGAGGAAAATAGCCAGGTAAACCAGTCAACTGCTGCTCCAGGAGCTCCTGTTACTGAAATTAAAGGAGTAAACTGTGATGAAGCTCCAAAGTTTTACCTGTAGAGCTGTGCCTGGCTCCCTGCTGCTGCTCCTGAGCCTTGCCCTGGAGCTGCTAACTACAGGGGAAACATGAGAGTGGGCACAAAACTCTAGGTTTTGGGATTGAGCTGATAGATAAAATCTTAAGCCTACTTTGACAAGAAAACAGAGAGGTCTTTCCTTTGGTGTTTCCAAGTCTCATTGTCAGAGAAGTAATAAATTCAAGGTCATTTTCTGCTTGTAAATTGGATCGTCACTGTGGAAAGGTCTCTTAATTTCCCATTTCTCCAGTGAGATCTATCATGTGTCTCCCACCTGTGCCTGACTAGTTTAATATTCTCTCTCTCTCTCGCCA
This sequence comes from Cettia cetti, assembly GCA_013401135.1. Lineage (NCBI taxonomy): Eukaryota > Metazoa > Chordata > Aves > Passeriformes > Sylviidae > Cettia > Cettia cetti. The sequence goes on along the minus strand of VZUI01052461.1, from coordinate 120,940 downwards.
CTTATTATTCCTGTATGGCTGCTTATTATATACTATTTATTCAACTTTGCAGGTGATTACAAGAACAACTGGTCTAGTGTTGTATTGACATTACGTGTCCTTGACAATGCCCCAACAACCCCTTTCCAAAGACACTGCTCTTCCAGATAAGGAAATAGGGAAAGTGTGACTGAATACCACGCACGTGAAGAATTCAAACATTTCCTTCCTCACTCAACCCCAGATGTTCTTTTCCCAGGCCTCGTATCCAAGTCTTCATTAGAAATTTGAGAGAAATGCTTTATTGTGGCTGCTGGCTTGGCTGCTTTTCAGGTTCAGGCAGAATCTCCTTTATTCACACATCCTTTTTTCTTCTTTTTTTTAAATACTTCTCCAGAAACTTGTATTATCGTCCTTAGCAGTGCAGAAAAATATCCAATATTTTAGAGCTTCTTTGTAGCATGTTAATCTCTGAGACTAAAAGAAAAAAAAAAATCTTTTGGTCCCAGCCTCATTTTTAATAGGATAGTAAACTAAGAGGATACATGAGGATTATTCTAATCTCACCCTGAAGCTCTCTCCAGCACTACTGCCTATCTGGGGCCCATTATTGAACTGCCTTTTCCAGTGCTCTAGAAAATAGGCACTTATCTTGATTTAACAAGTAATGATAGCAAAAGCCTGAGCTGTCATGCTTTGGAAATAATGGATTAGCTAATTGATTGTGAAAAGAAATATTAGGCTGGAGCTGAACACCCTTTGGAGTGCTCTCTTCTCTTTGCATCAGTCTTTAGTCCCTTGAGGGCATGTTTGTACACTGAGGGGGGCTATATTCAACACTCCTCCTACAAAACACATGCAAGGGACTGCTGGAGGTGAGCTGCTTTTCCTCATCTTGCAGCTCTCCTGGAGCAATTCATTGTGTGTGCTCTGGAAGAGCAAGGGAGCTAAGTGAAGGGTCTGGAGCACAAATTTGATAAGAAGCAGCTGAGGGAGCTGGGGGTGTTCAGCCTGGGGAAAAGGAGGCTCGGGGTGGACCTTATCACTATAACTGTCTCAAAGGAGGCTGCAGCCAGGTGGAGGTTGGTCTCTTCTGCCAGATAACAACTGACAGGATCAAGAGGAAACGCGCTCAAGATGCACTCTAAGTGCCAGGGGAGGTAAATGTTGGATATCAGGAAAAAATTCTTCACTGAAAGGCCTGTCAAGCATTGGATCAGGCTGCTCAGGGAGTCACTGGTAGTGTCATCAGTGCTGGAGGTACTTAAAAGATGTGTAGCTGTGGCACTTAGGGATGTGGTTTAATGGTGGACTTGCTTGGCAGTGTTGGGTGAATGGCTGGGCTCAGTCTTAAGATCTTAATCTAAATTATTTTGTTACTCTGTTGCTTCTGTGGCAGAAGATAAACACACAAAGCCTTATTTGCCTCTGTAATTTTAAAACCTTCTAGGTCTGGGCTTTAAACCTCTTGGGTCTAGGGACAGCACATGACCTGGGCAGGAAAGGAGCTTCTTTCTGGGGATGTTCATTGTTTGCAGGTGGTGGGAGACCAGTCTGCCCAGAAGTGAGAATTCCAGCAAGGATGTATTAAACTGGTCCTTGGGACACCATACACATTCTCCTACCTCTCATGGCGATGAATGTGTGTAAGAGCATAACTGACCTCAGATATTGCTGTAGCCAATGCACAGTCACACTGCTCTTCTTTCAGCCCTTATCCATGGGTGAGGAACTAAGGGAGGGCAGGCAGGATTTAGTTGCACAGCAAGACTGAGTCAAGCTGGAACCCAAGTGCAGATTTTACCTGTCTGTGCAGCTCATTCTGGGATACTTATTTCTGCCTCTCATACTGAAAAAAGGTACATGTTGCTGTCAGGCTTTAGTCTTGAATATGTCTTCAGACTGTTTTCAAAGGCACAACAGACTACCCCTAGCAGACGAATTACTGCTGTCAGCAGCACAATAATAGTCACACACATGGTTTCTTTCTCCTTTTCTCTCCTCCACTCCCCATGATGAAATTTCTGAAGTGTTGTACACTGCACAGAATGCAAACAGACACTGGATTAGTTAAAAACATACTTCTCTTTATTTGAAAGTTTTTCATTCACAGATAAAAGGTAGTCAATACATTGCATAGTATACAGGTTTTTTTAAAGTATGCTTATTATCAAATGTGTCTGAGAAAAGGGATGGTTACCGGCTCTAACTTCCCACAACAAACAGTGAAGTTAATGGAACAATAAATTAAAGGAACAGTAGTAGTCCACGTTACATATAAAATAGATGTTAGCAGATACAAACATAACATGAATGATGACTGATTCAGTTTCCCTTCTCCTTAGAAATTCAGTGTCTTACTAGAGTGGCTTGAAACAAAAGCCAGACAATTATTTTTTCATTAAATGGGAATGTTTCAAGAATGTTGCTAGTGGGAATGAGGGTGCTGTTCTCCTGCCCCTGTGATGGTCAGGTCCTATTCCTGGTGTTGAGCCCTTGCTGCTGCAAGGAGGCACACAGCTGTAGCTGATCCTGGCTCTAAGGCACTTCTAGGGCCTAAAAACTGTTTACATTGCAGGCAATAAGTATTCAAAGGACAAAACTCCACAGGGTGGGAGAGTGGAGTGTCATGCAACCTTAGTTTAGTGTACTGGCCATCATCTCTGGGACTGTCCTCATGGTCCTTGCTTGAAATGCAATACTTGGGCCATCTATGGTATTGAACCCCAGGGAGCTTCTATGGGTGTTAAGAAAGTTTTAAGAGATGTATCTTGTCAGTGTGCTCTCTTTCCTGTTTACCTGGACTCGTGGGTTTCCATGAGTTGAAACTCATTGAGGCAGGTTTTGTCATGGAGCTGGTCCTGTGTGTGGGCTGAATGTCAGGGTGCCACCTGCACTTGTCTCCTGCCTTGAGCTGGAGGCAAACACCTTGTTCATCTGGTCAGGGGAGCTTCAGAAAGTGTCAGAGCTATGGTGGGGAGGTAGGTATTGAACAGGGATGAGGAGAGGGAAACTTGTCAAACAGAACAGCAAGAGATCTTCATTAGGGTAGCAGAGTCCATGCAAGCTGGAGCTCCAAGAGACTTTACTACAACATGGATGCTGGCCTGTATATTACTCAGTGAGAAAAGTCAGCCATGTCCTGAATTACTGGGTTGTAATTCAACCCTGAGGATCTGATGACTATAGAAATCACCTGAGCTCTGCTTGCCCTGGTTTTACACATATGATCCTGGAGGCAATTATAATCCTGTTGTATGTCTCAGCTCCCTGGCACCACTTTTTCTCCCCCCTTCCATACTTAACACTGAGGTAGAAGTTTCAACTAGCATTAAAACACATACAAAAAAAATGAACAGGACCTTAGTGAGAAAGTAGTCCAATGATCTTCAAAATTTGCAAAAATGCAACGTGGCTATAAAATGAATTACTGAAATGGAAGAGTAATTCTAAAAATGTCAGAAAAACAGTATCAGAAAAGTACAGTATTGAGTAGCAAGACATTTTCTATTTTAGTTTTCAAAATGATGAGTTTTTTTTTTAATTGTCCCTCTGCAACAGAATTTTTTTATGGTATCAGAAATATACAGGTATCAAAGTAGAAGTACACATGAATTTTTGAAGATATTAACTGTTTTGGACAATTATCCAGTTGGCTTCAGTTGAGTATTGCTTTTATTTCTTATAAAAATACATGTTTAACTATTCATGTGTATGTAGCAACATATGTGCCTTGCAAAAAAAATCTGCATTACTTCTGAAGCTTACAAGGAAGATCAAAGTAATGGTAGTTATCTTCATGATGAGACTTAAATGACTTATTGTTCATACAATATTTAAATATAAGCAACACAAATCACCAACATAGGATTTTTTTTGTTGTTGTTGCTTTACAACCCCTGTAATACTAAAGAAAGTTTATATTAATACCTAAATAAATTGAGTTAAACTACTCCTATAGGGGCTGCTGTTAGTTACCTCCACTGTACTTAATACCACAGAGCAAATGAGGTCCAAATTTCAGTTGAAAGAACATGGTTAGCTTGAATTTCACCCTATTGATTTAATTATTGGCAGGAATGTGAAAACACATTCAGTGTAACAAAGATGTTAAAGCCAAAGGGGGAAAAAAGTTCTTATTATTCTTAGAGCTATTTTCCAAGAAATGCTAGATGTTCCAGCTTTAATGCTGCATTTTTAAATCAGGGAGGGAAAAAAAATCCACAAGCAGAGGAAGACAGTGTTTACGAGCCTTCAAGGAGAACACTTCACTGACATTAAAGGCAACTTTGCAGACTCACTTGAAATGTATCAATTTGTAATCTACACATTTACAGGAGCTGCTCTGCTCTGAAAGCTGTTTCCCAATCTGTGCCAAAACATGTGAGGCTGCGTAGCACACTTCTGATGATAGACCTCCAGGCTCTGTTTCTCCATAATTGATTTAGTTATTAGTTATGCAGGGGAGAGAAGAGGAGAGAAGAGATCCCTGAGGCTTAGTAAAACAGTATTCAGTTACTAAAAGCAGCCCTTTGTGAATTAATGTCATCCTACCAGCTCTTTCTGCTCATTATTCCTTCAAGTCTTGTTTTCCTGGACACCAGCTGTCACAGAGGAAGTCTCCAGCCTTTTCTTCTCCTGCCTCCTTGGCTGACTGAAGTTGCACCAGCACGGTCTGGAGTGTCTCCTTCACCACCTGGATCTCCCTCTGCAGAGACTGTGCAAGCTTTATTAAGGAATAATCTATAGGTGATTGGCAGTCTCTTTTCTCTTTCCAAGTTATTAAGTACATTCTTGTTCTGCTGTTCACAACAGATGGCCATGGCTATCTAATTGTAGCTTCAACTTCTTCCAAATTGTTTGGATTAAATATTAATACATTTCTCACACTTGTTAGCAAAAGAAAAATGCAGGCAAACTCAAGTTCTAAAGAAGCATTATTTAGCAGTTTAAAAAAGGGAGGGGATTGGGGGATACTGCTTGGATACTGTTCTGGAAGGAAGCAAGAAACGAAGGAGAGAGACAAAAAGTATTGTGTACCATGGAGACAGCAGCACTATGTGTGAGTTCCCTGATGGATGGACGGTGGATTTTTATGCCAGAGACGGAGACCTGGGTGGATCAGATCCCAAGTAAAGGCAGCAGGAGCAGTCAGAAAGAAATGCCAAGTGCCCACAGCTTGTGTGGTATTACTGAGTTCAACGTGTGCTATGCAAGTTGGGGTGGGAATCTAGATAAGGAGCAAAATCAGCTTATAGCAGAGAAAGTGTTTCTGCTACACTTACCTCCAGAAAGCTTTCATGTTAGCTGAATTATCATTATAATTATAGTGCAGAACACACAAATATAGACTCTGCAGGGAATGCTTTGAGCAAGTTGAGAAGCAAAGAGGGCAGTAACAAGGTTGTACTGTTGTCCATTAAAAGGAAAAGGCCACCTGAAAAGTATCCAATAATTAGTATTAAATGCTTCATTTGGTTAAGAAACAGTTTTACACATTTTATTTTTCTCTGTCTAGCATGGAGTTCCTGCAATGAATTCAGGAAGAAACTGATGGTTACTGGCTCAGCCTCTGAAAGAGACCTTCCACTTCCCTCTTTCTCCAGCTCCACAACGACAAGAGGGAGGGTGTCACATGCTGGCAACAAGGAGTGCAGCAGGGAACAGCTGGCAGATGAAGGTAGGGCATTCCCAGGGACAGCAGCAACTACTGACACATGCACCAGTGTTTAAGTGGCTAGGCTTCCTTGGCAGTACAGCTTCTTGTGCTATGTCTGGGAATAAGTTTGTACTACCAATATATTGGCCTTTCTGCTGATAATCTTAAATCAGCAACATTCTTCATTGTGGGAAGAAGTGCAAGGATTGGGTGTAGCTCAGTGAGACAACCACTTTTCATGCTCTCTTCTATAGCTTACTCTATGTGAAGAAGAAAGCAATCAGAGGCAAGTCAGAGCCTGCTGAAATGGTAAATCAATGACCAAGTCTATGAACAGACCCTAGGGCCCATCCCATCCCCACTGAGGCCCCCTGGACAGGTATGGATGAAGGGCAAAGACACCAAAAGACAGAAATTGGTTCATATCTAGCAGTGTGTCATCAAATTATGCCAGAACCTCACTTCAAGGGAAGTGAAACAGGAGAATACTGAACACAGCTTGGTTTCAAAAGTACAACACACAGAAAGGATAATGCACAAGGACAGTCTTTGTCCTTTGTAGAGCTCGTACATTAGGAAATGGTGTTTTGCTTGACCCCAATGTCAATCCAATGTCAAGAAAAAAAGATGGCCTCAGGTTATATGACTATAAAAACTAAGCTGCTACTCTTGAAAAATTGTGACTGGACCATGGTAAAGCTATACCAACCATGGCTCTTTCAGGCAGCCATTATTATGTCTTTGAAAAGTCTTGGCTGCTTTTGATTCTGTTACCAATTCCTCAGAATTTCATCTTTGTGTATTTACATGCATTTGCTAAGATATTTTGCTTTTAATATGTTCATGCATATTTCTAATTTCTGGACAGCTCTGTTAATCTAAAGGGCTTCTGTGTCTGATTATGAGTGTTAGCAGTACACACAAAGCTTCTCCCATCCCAGGATCACAAAGCACTGTACAAGGACAAATTAATTATGCTTTCCCATCTTTTCTGAAGTAAGATATTATTATCCTCCTCTAAGTCCTTGGTTCTCCACCCCTTTGCAACTTAATCACGAGGCTCTGCTGAAAACCTTACTGGTAAACATAAATTCTGCAGTCCATGAACACCATAAACCTTCTGAAGTTTAATTAATTCTGATGTGTAGTCTCTGACTACATGCTGTTACTTGTAATATCCCAGGCAACTACAAAATTCTTTTCAGGTAGAGAGAAAAAGCAAAATTGAAATGTTTCAGTGACAGTGAATGAGAAACCTTAAAGGATGGAAGAAAATGAGGAAGACAGGAAAAAAACCTGTTAACCAACAGAAAGAGCAACAAAAAAAGATGACTGCATAGTCTAAATACAGCAAAATAACACCACAATCATATGTAGACAAGTAACTGTCAAATGAGCCTTTATGGCTAAGACAAATATATGGTATATGGCTTAACATGGCATCTCTATCCACACCCAGGTTATATCTGGATAAACAGCTTCACCCATTTTAAAAATGCAAATAAACAGTTTTGCATGGGTCCACATGCAAATGTGTCCTTCATGCTTAAATTCTCTATCCAGTGCAGCAAATATTGAGCCAGTATGCAAGGCAGGAGTGAAAACAATTTCTAACTAGGAATATTTTCTGGTTCTGCTGTCTTCCTCTGAAAACTGAAAACATCTCCACAGTGTCAAATGAGCAGTAAATTAAAGTACTTGGGAACAAGCACAACCCATATTCAACAATGATGCAGGTCTAACATTGCCTTGCTGGAAGCTTTTCACCTATTTGACTTTGTCTCTTTGAAAAACTTGAGCATTGTCTCAGAGCTCATGATTTGCAGGCAGATAAAAAGCAGATCAAATTACTGTAGAGACTTACTTAAGTTTTGGAAAAAATGGGATCATTTTGCTCAAATGCAGCTTCTGATCTCTCAGCCCAGATGTTTAGGGAAAAGAGACGAAAAGTAGATATTAATCAGTTGCCTTTCTATTGGAAAGGTTAGAAACTAAGAGTACATATTACAAGATAAAAGACATTGGAAGGGCAATGAAGGACTACTACTGCTCTGAGATAAGGGCCAAAGGGATTTGGAAAGTAACTGCACTTTTTTGACATCTGAAGAAGAAATTTGTTCTTGAAGAACAGGAATAATCAGAAAAGGGGTTTTGGTTGAGTCTTTCCTTGTTTTTAACCTGGTTAACTATTCTTCTAAACTCTGCAGTGGCAGAAGACAGGTGCTCAGCTCAATGTCCCACTACCTAACTGCAAGTGTCATTCCTAACCCCAGGCACCAGCACCCATGGAGGAGCTAAGCCAGCTGGAAAGCAGCTCTGCAGAGAAGGACCTTGAGGTCATGGTGGACAATAAACAGCAACAGGTCTTGAGGCAAAGGTGCCCAAAAGTCTTCCAGGCTGGATTAACCAAAACACGGCTTGCATGCAGAGGGAGATGATCCTTCCACCCTAATCAGCACTGCTAACATCCCATCTGGATGTTGTGGGTTCCACAATAAATAAGAAGGACTTATTGGAATGACTCCAGCACAGGAAGGGTTTAATGGACTTTGAGTATCCATCACATGAGGAGATGCTGAGAGAGCCAGGACTCTTCAACCCGAAGAAAAGAAGGCTCGCAGAATGAATGTTCCACTGTGTATAAACAGCTGAAAGGTAGGAATGAAGAAGAAGCCAGGCTCTTCTGACTTTTTTTTTGTCCACTGACATAAGAAGAAACAGGGAGAAATTCCAAAATTAGGATATTGAATCTGAATACATGAAAACATTTTTTTTTTATTTGAAGGTGGTCAAACACTGGACTACATTGCACAATCAGGTTGTGGAGTGTTCATCCTTGGGGATATTCAAAATCTGACTAGACAACATCCTGGACAACCTCCTGTAGATGACCCTGCTCAAGCAGGGAGTTGGACCAGATGATCTCAAAAGGTCACTTGCAACTAAACAAATCTTTGATTATGTGTGCTACATGCCAAAGGACCAGTAAAGAGCCAAGACAATTCAGTAAGTCTTTTGAATGACTTGGGTTTGGCCTTTTGAAGAGCACTCTTGGGAGCAAGAGAAAGACACTAAGCAAGTCCTTACTGTTTCTGTATGAGGCCTGTGTGGTGTCACAGCAAGAAAGCAAAATGGCCTTTGGAAATCCATCACTTCTTACAAAATACAGGGATATTTGCAGTAATGCAATCAACTAGAATTTTCTCAATTACCCTCTTGATTACTGTTGCCCTTCTTCACATCCATGAATGTTATTTCTATACCCCTCCCATGAAAAACCCAAAATACTCCCCCAAAAACTCATAAACAAAAAACTGCAACAGAATGACTGTTGAAGAATGGAACCCTTCAGTGGTCTGAATATCAGCTACTTTCAAATTGCTTGTTCCAGCAGAAAATGGAAGGCAAAGAAATTGCAGCAAGTAGGTGGAAATACACTGACCTACCTCTATCACAGCATAAACTATATAGGTGGAGCCATGGTCTCTGTGTGACACACAGTGGGGAAGGGCTCACCCTCCTGTCATCTAAAATAAAATCAAAGAGGGTGCCCTTTCTACCTCTGACTCTTGGAGGGTCCCAAAATCTCTTACAGGTTCACCCACAGTGACATTCCTCACTGAGCTACAGACAGGGCTAAATTGTACATCATTCTCTTGAAAGCCTGCTCTGGTGTAAAGCAAGACTGGTAGGGGAGCCTGCTGCTGGAAAAAGGTGAAGGGTTGGCAAAGTGACCTGCGACATTTAATGAATGTTTAGGCATGAAATTCTGCTTTCAAAATGACTGATCAAAATGACCATTTTAGGGCAAGGAAAGAAGATTGTTTTTATAATAAGACTACAGCCAGGTTTTCTTCCAACAAAGTGTTTCCACCAAGAGGAACTATTACATGCATTCAAATGTCTATCAAAATATAACTACTAATTAAGAACACAAAATGACTGTGAAATTGCAATATAGGCTCCATTTAATTTTAGTGGGAATTCCAGGCCTTTACTGCAGGAAAGTAACACCTCTCATTAGCTCTGCAGACGCCAGAATGAGTCACCTCTCATCCTTTGGTTTTTCCAATTAATGATGTGGACTGTTTTCATACACTCATTAATGACCAACCATAAGTGAATATTTTGTAGGTTTGTTTGGTTATCGTACATAGAATTTTGCAAATATGTCATAGTGCTACAGAGAACTCTAACATCCAGTCCCATGCCCCTATTGTTTGATGCTTTTTATATAAAAGGGCAGTTTAGTGGTTTTTATGGAAGATTTCAGCAATAAATTAGAATTGCAAGTGCGTCTGTGCCTATACTCAGGGCCAAGAAATATCACTGGATTTCTTCTTTGTTTAGGTTGTGATGGCACTTAAAATGAGCAGCATGGTTGATTTAAGTGTGCCATGCCATCAAAACATAGAATGAAAAACAATGACATCTGGGTTTTCTCTTCTAATACAAACTTAATTATTAATCAAGGTTATGACACACACTAAACATTGGCAAATGGCTTGAGAGCATCACAAATTTATTTTTTTCAGTGGAGTCTTTGGAAGTCTTTTAATAATCAGACCACAGCACTAATTTACACCTGTGCAGCCCCCAGTTAGATATTTGACCTAACAGATTTTGTAACATCTGTGTGTAAGGCAATTTTTTGGGAGGAATATGGGAAGGGTGAAAATAATCAGTGAATGGACTTGGAAAAATTTATCATGCTTTTATTACTATTTCAGGTCTTTAGCCTCCTGCTCTCAGATCTACAGATTCTTAATGAAAACTGCATGATTATCCAGTATCTGTGATAGGAAATTGTTTTATCTAAAATCAAATAGATTACCATGCAAACAACAGATTCATCTATTAAATAAAATCTTTTACTGACCCTAATTGTTGTCTCTTGTCTTAATGCTTGTTCCTGCAAAACAGGCAAGTTACCAATGAGTGAAAGCTAATTTTATAGGCACTGAGCAGTCTTTACATAAAAAAACCAATCTACAGGTCCGTAGTACAGTGGTAGCTATTTTTCTCGTTCCTTTTTGAAGTACAGCACAGTGATTACATGTACCAGATGGTAGCATTTTATGCACATTGACCTGGACTACCTCTGAAATAGCAACTGAATGTTAATGAGGGGTAACTGAATTGCTGAACTGTTCCTTTGTACATCCCTATGTTTTAAACATGGTTTCTTATTTTGTGACTGATGGTCTTGCTAGGACCAGGATATCACACACTGTGCATTTCTGTATTTAGATAACATGAGCTGAATTTCACTGATAGAGGAAGTCAGATCTCTATCAGAAAACTGTGGCTTAAAATGAGACTAATCTACAACTCTCCTGAAATTTCCAATTACTAATTTTATTTTTTAAACTAACTCTAGCAGTGTCAACAGCTGTGAAGAAATAGGCACGCTCCATAGAACGTAAGAAACACTATTATTTCACTATATGTACTGTATTATCTCCTGGAACCAAAAATGCAGTTTTCTAGCTTATTTCACCTTACCTAGTAAGGTATAGCTATGATCAGACGTGACTGTTCAGTTTGAATATTAACTTAAGTCCCCTGCAAAGAACCTATAAGTCCAACCCTCAGTGTTCTTCTATAAGGACCACTGAGAATGCTCATTTGAGAATAAATATACGCAAGGGAGAAAGGAATTGGATGCTCTGAACACACAGACACACAAGACACATTCATACAGCTCTGAAAAGAATGCATTGGGGAAACACAACTGCAACCATGCATGAACACTGCAAATATAATGGAAATAATGTTGAATAATCTTTCTGTATATTGTGTGTATATGGAAATGCTTAGAAAAGAAACATTTAAAGCAGCGACAAATTGCTGACTGGATTTCTCTTCTCCAATGCAAATCCCCTTCCCCCAGCACCATTCTTCCCTCCCTCTGCCCCTTGCACTTTATCCTTCTGTTACCTTTGAAGAAACCAAGTTTCTAGAATAGGAATTTTGCAATACTTTCAATAGATGCCCAATTACTTAAAACACAGTGGTATTTCCATACATATTTATTCTCCTTTCTCTAAACTATCCTCTGCAGGACTGTCTACCTTTCTTAGCAGGAACTGAACTCTTTCTAGCACCATCATCACCCCTACTCACCTTCAGATGTCTCCAGGGGCTCCTCTGCTAATCTCTGTACCTTGAACATATCTTTCCTCGTGATCCTCTTGACTGCCACCTCCTCTCCACTAAAACCTAACCAGCTCAGCACTCTCATCTTCCGTAGCCTCACTGGTTCTAACTTTCTTTACCCTCTCTTAGAAGAACAAAATCTCTTCTATGAAAGTTTTTCCTATGAAAGTTCCAAATGAAACAAAACTTTGTGCTCAGAACTTTTAAAAAATGGCCAAGAAATTCCTCATAAAGGTTAAGCAATCTTCAGAAAAACTGACAGATAAAGCACAAAGAGAGATAAATGTGCATAAGACATCATTCATCTGGTTACTTGCACTGGAGTTAGAGGCAGATTAAAATGTGTAAGATGCCACATGATGCATCTGTTGCCACCCCCCCTTTTTCTTTTTTAAGAAAAAACCCCAAACTACAGGTGACAATATACACAGTTTGAGTCAACAATGTAGCATCTAATTCAGATAAATTGTGTTGGGATATGCAGGTGCATGGACACTTATATCCATGCAGCTTTTGGTGCACTACGTATTTAATTATATGAGCATTACCAGCAAAAGGATTTTAACAGTAAAATAAAGGCTTTTCAGTGCCCAGTCTTAATTTACAAATAACTATCTTCTGTTTAAATCAATTAAAGCTGGATCAGACCACAGGGAAAATGCACCATAGGAAAACTTACTACACAAAAATGCCGATTTCAGCAAGACAATAATTTTTCCCATTCTCAATGTATCTAACCTACTCTAAGAACCAGCATTCCACGTGAATCTGAAAGGCAAGTGTCTCATGTGCATACTTACACAGATTGATATGTATCTATAGCTATAGTGAAAAGGATATGAATAACTCCTTCATCAACTCTGCAGGTGGAACTTTGCAATTGATCTTCCAGATGCACCAATTTCTCACTTATTTCTTCACATTTTTCTCCTAACTCTGCAGAAAATATGAAGAACTCCTGCAGAAAGTTAAAAAATAAAAGAAAGCATGTTTGCTGCTGACTGCACTTTTCTACACCAAATTTGCATCAATTGAAAGGGAAAATAAAATATTAGTAAGGGGATAAGATACTTTTCAGTGCAAAGGCATTGCCTAAAAGCAAATTCCCATTAGAGAGACAAAAAGCTGTTTCTATATAATAAATTGGTGATTAATATGAAATGGAATGGGCTTGTTGTCTCAGTGTTCTTCCCAGCAGAAAAAAAGTCACAATCTCACTTTCAGCAGATGATTAAAGGGGTGTGAAGTCAACTACTCCGAACTGCTTCCCTGTTGTCTCATCACAGCAGGGGAGGGAAGTCTCATGCTAACCATTAAGGTACCCAAATTTCAAGTTGTTAATGTAAATATGATTTACTCGTTTAGGTCATGTAAATATTTCAAACAGCAACATTTTGGTATACTCAAAAAATGGAGGTTTTATACACATAAAATGGAGTTATATTTTTGAAGAAAAATCTTGCTAGAATACTTGGGGACTTTGCTCAGGCAATCAAAGAAAATTCATCAAAGTCTTTGAGATTACAAGATGAAACTGTACTTTTTTTTTACTGAGTTATCATTAAACAAGACTACATTTTCAAAAAAGAATGCTTTTCTACTTAGAACTTACACAGGCAAATACTTTTTCTATTTTAAACTGAATATTTTAAACCAGTTTCAAAGTCCTTCTCATAAGTTTTTTCGGAGACATTGCACATGGGTAATTGTTATTTTTTATATTTTGCATTGAGTAGTACTTTGAGAAATGACCCAAATAAGCAGCAAATATGAGAAGAGGAAAAAAAATCCATCAATTTGCACAGCTCTGAGACAAGCCTTTCCTCTCCCTCCCATGGCACCATAATGCTGTCTACAGTAATGACAGGGGTTATTTGTAAAAAAAGATTATGGTGCCAAGATGAACTTCTGCTGGAACCATGTTAAAAAAAAAAAAAAGTAATTCATCAGCTGGAATCCAGAAAACTGGATTGTCACTAGACCTAGTCTGTGCACTCATTAATAAAGCCAGCTTCTAATGTGGCCGTATACTAGCTGCAGAATTTTTTACTCCTCAAAGGAAAAAGTATTTGGGGTCCCTTGCACTTATCTGTTTCTATAAGACATCAGTGGCTATTTAAGAGAAATCAAGCCTTCAATCAAAGGCCTTCCAAAGAAATCATGCTAATACTTTTTGGAATGCTGCCCATTGTGAAACAATTGGAGTTTTGGTAAACACTTTTACCAGATCTCAGTTGTGTGTTATCCCTTAACTTTGCATCACACAGTACATTGTATACACGAAGTCCAATGCCAGTAGAGCTCTGCTTGCTGGCACATCCTCTGTTACAGCACAGAACTCTACTTTCCTGCTTTCTTTGGGCCTTTCCCAGACATGGTTATCCAGCAGATCCCACTGGGACCAGCTGCAGCTCAGCCCCTGGATGGGTAGGTTGGTTAAGAGGTTATGTTGCAAAGCCCTGCAGCTCAGACACAGAGGGGCTGAGTCCCTGGCTCTGTGCACAGGACTGGAGCTGACACTTCCAGGCATTGCCAATTCTGAGAACCCACAGCAGCACTCCACAGAATGCATGGATGTGAAAAAAACCCATTGTTTTAAAAGTGATAACAAGAGAGGAGAAAACAAACATTCTCCTTGCAGCAACTATGAATGTCTTTTTCTGAAGACCAGTGACAGAAGATGAGGAAGAAGTCTTCCATCCAGCTACTAAATTATTATTCAGCATACCAGCAGGACTCCACGTGCTGTTATGGAATGGGACAACCCTGTCCATTTGTATCAGCAGAAAGCTCTCAGGGAATCATTCTGTGACACAGATGCAAGAACAGTTGTCCAAGAGAACTTAGGGCTCAGGCTAAACAAATCAGTAAACTGAAAAAAAACAAAGTGCTCTGAAAGCACATCTAAAATTATGACCAGGTAGAGAAAGCTCTGCATATGAAAAAATGCAGGGTATTCTTCCGGAATGATCACATTTTGGGTACCTAATGAATTGCCTGAAAATGTAACAAAATCCTGTTTACTTTAGAAATTAAGGTAAAGGAACGAGAAATATTAGGCAAATGTAGTCAATTGTAACAACCATATGGGAAAGCAGGGAAATCTGAGGGTGTAAAAGTCAAATAAAACTTATTTAGGTCTTTATACACTTGAAAACAATTGAATTGTAACTAAATGGTTATGGTTGCACTTCACAGTAACCAAAATAGCTCTGGAAGGTTGAGGTTATATTTAATTAGTCTTTAAATCCTAATAATGCAGCTTAATTTCTCTTTATTACAGCCATAATAGTGTATGAATGAACTATTTCTGCACCTACATAACCCAGCTGCCTTTTTAGTTGAGATAAGAAGTTCCTCCAACACTTTAGACAAGCATCAGCTCCCAGGAATTTACTTGCAGGTGTCATGTGATTAATGCAGGAGAACCATCATATAAATAACAGTTTTCCAGAATTTATGTGAACACAGACATATGGAAATGAAAATAGAAGAAACATACAGTGCTCTCAAAAATACACAACAGTAATTCTAAATATTCAACCAATTCCGCAGTTTCTGCCTCTAGGCCCTCATTTAAAAAAGGTTTGATAGCCCAGAGAAGTAGATAGAAAAAAATTCTCCTAGTGCCTTTCATGCCTGGTAACATCATTGGTAGGATTTTTATCTGACATTTGTCTGTGTAGGCAGGAAAACCCCTGTCCATGATACACAAACTATTCAGAACAGCTCCTGGTTGCAAAGTGGCACTTCACACTGATCAACAATATCTCTGAGAGGAAAGTGGACTCTGCCTCAAGCTCAACTTATTCATAAAATACAACTCATCCAGTCTTGTAGGTTGTGTCAATGCTACAAGATGCTGTAAGTTTGAAGTCTTTGGTTATTTTTGCTCTAATGGCATTTTTAGGAAGCAGCTGGGAGAGATTGCAGGAGTCAGGAGAGAGCTGAAATGCAATATTGCTTTATGGATTTTTCTATGAACAGGCAACATAGCTGGCTGGGATTTTTTTCCCTCTAAATCCTTAAGCAGGTGAAAACAGCACAAATATGGGTGTGATTTACTTTTTAAGGTGCAATTCTTCTGGCTTCTCAGACAAAGTAGAAATTCTCATTCTTTCCCAAAGGTGTGAAAGTCAGGTGCAAGAAATTGTAAAAAGAGACAATATTCCAGCTGATGCGCTGCTGTAACATCAGCATATTGCATCAAAGGAGAGGGAATGGTTTTCACTTTCATCTTCTGCATTTTGTTTTACCCTTTTACAAGTAATTATACCACATATGAGCAAAAGCTCCTTGACAGCATTACTTGAGGAAAATGCTTGATCAGCTTTTCCAGTGCAAACACCTCCTATGCTCTTCCATCTAGCTTAGCAATTTTGTATAGAAGAATTGGTAGTGTGGTGATGCCTACACCACATTGTAGCTAGATTAATTTAATTCTGTTTAGGATTAGAGTCCATATTAGAGCCTTTGGTGGTTGTGCTGAGAAGGACAATTCCCAGACATATCCCTGAAATTCATTTTTCCTACAGAGGAACTTCTGTAAAAGGGCATTGCCTTACTTCCAAAGCAGCAATACCATAATACAAATAAAATAGAAGCTTTAGAACACATTCTCCAGAGTCAAAACCAGATTTCTTTCACCTGCACTAAACAGTCTCTCCCTAGTAGTTAAAATAACTCAAGTAACGTAAATAACAACTACAAAAAGTTGCCTTTGCAGGCAGATGCTTCACATTAAGGCACAAGAACAGTGATGTACGGTTGGCAGCAGTGCTGCATGTTCACCCTCAACCCTTGCAGAAGTTAATGGCAATTGTCAGCACTTGAAACTCCAGAAGGTTAGGCCACAACATATCTTAAATAATTACTAGAAACAAAATGCCACCATCCATATTTGTCCTGCTTGAGCAGATGCTTCAGCCACATGCAGGATAAGTGCACATGCCCTGAGATAAAGCAGCTGCATGGCCACGAGGTGACCACAGTGCAGGGGAGGAACAAACAAAAGAACTTGTTCCTGCTCTGCATCCCAGATTTCCTGCCCCATGTGCATTGCCCAGGGCAGCTGTTGTAGATGAGGAAGGTCACTGAGAACAATGCATGCTACTCATGACCAACACCATCATGGCAAGGCTGCCCAGGAAGCACCCAGGGACCACCAGAGCCTGCCCTGCAACTTGCAGTGTGACCAAGCCTGCTGTGACTGTCCTCAGCTAGTGTCTGCATGCATGGCTCTTAGCAGCTGACATGGGATCTGGTGGTTCTGGTTGCAGGATACAGACTGCTCCAGGGCTAAAGTACCTTTGCAGTGAGCAGGTTTTCCTCCTGCTACAAACCGAGATGGTTACATTCCATTTTACCCTTATGTAGCACACAACAATAATAGTTCTCCTATATATCATTATGCTTTATGTGGTTGAAGACTTTGACTTTCAACCAGACTAGGATTTCTAAACTTTTTATTTCTATTCCTTTCCTTCTTTTCCTCACCGTGTTCCTGTCCTCTGTAGAGGGAGGTGTCCAGACTACAGCCATAGTCCTCTGGGGCCTTTGGCATTCTCAGCTAAGCACAGTAATTATTTCTGTCTTACAACTGACATTCCCAGTAATGAGGCTGCAAATGACATTTGCCCTTTCTTCCAACACAATGAAGGTAATGAATCCCACTATATTTGTAGTTCACTATAAACCTAGATGATTCTTCTGCAGTATTGTCAACTTGGCTGCTATTTACCATTTGTATACATAAATCTAACTCTTTCTCCCTCAAATGTAATTTGCACCTGTCTTTCAACATATCCCTTCTTATTGATTTCAGACTATTCTTTCAATCTATCAAGACCATTTGGAACTCTAATCCTAATTGAAATTATGTTGACTGGCACATAAACTCCTGGCCTAGCTCCTTTTTAAAAGCAAACACATAGTCTGCCTTTACTGTTCCATTGGGACTTCAAGCTTCCTCTAGGAGTTTTCAAAGGAGCTTGTTAATGGTTTGGAGATTGTTTTTCTTGGCTCCTATGTGCTCAGGAGAAATTTCATCAGTCTAGCCTGACTTGAGTACATCTCATTTGCCTTTGGATTTTATATTGCATTTGTCTCTTGCCACCTTGTAGTGAATACTATGAGCACTACATAATTGGACATAGCTTGTAATCTTCAGAAAGACCAAAAGCACAGAGAATAAGTATGAAAAAAACATTCTGAGCTCGTTTCTTATTCACCTTTCCTATTAGAAGACACATGCTTTCTTTCACCTTTGCCTTGCATCCAACTTATCCCTGCACTCCCTTGCCATTTCATGTCTTCTGTTTGATGTAGCTTAGTGTGCTCAGGGGTGTTGCTGTTTCACACTTACACCGTGCAGTAACTTTCTAGGCTCATTCTTACAGGCACTTTTGTTCTTTCCTTATCAAAATTTTTGAGCCACTGAAAAACTGCTGGCACAGACATGTAGTCTGTGACTGTGTTTGCACTCGTCTGCACCAAAAGAAGATGGTGCTGTACCATAAACCCGATGTCTTCTGGACAGTACAAAGAATATCTGCTGATTCCTCCTCCTACAGAGTTTGTCCCACAGAAACTCCCCTGTTGCTTCCCTAATTTTGTTTAAATGAGCTTTTCTTTCATGGAGGTAGCTATCTAACTTTTCTTAGAAGAGGGATCAAGGTTGTTTCCCAATTACTTTTGCTCTTATCACCTTCCACTCACAGACTGCTCGCTTGTTCCATTAGCATGGTTATATATATTTAAGTGACTTCAGCACTATGACACACTCCCCACTTTCTCATATGCAACAATTTAGGCATAAAGCCTTCCAGCCAGCTGTGACCTACCTCTTCCCCACCATCACACACTTTTCCCACACTCCCTTTGCTTGCACTCATTCCCTTCCCTTCTCCACATGGGCATATTAAATGACTCATCAGAATTACAGGCCAAAGTTGGCAATTCTTCCCTCCATGTATCTTCCATTACAGCTATAGAGGAGTGTCCCTGGAAAAGCATCTCTGCAGGAATAGAGTTTTTCAATGCCTTCCAGCACCCTGCTGTGGCCTGACAGCAGTCTTCCTATTCTCATCCTAGTAGACTGAAGATCTTCCCTAATTGCAGGCTTTCTAAAATGAGAGCGCACTACTGCACTGGCTCATTTAATTACACTGGGACAATTCCAGCTCCTGCTGCTGCGGGAGGATGAGGCTATTTACTGACTTACCAATAAAAAATCACAGTGGGTCAGGAGTTGGAAAAAGAAACAAAAATACCAAACTGTTTTCCTGTGTCCACACGCTGCTGTGCGAGGAGTCAGTATAGCTGGGTTTCATTTATGGGTGGTTCCTAGCATTGTTCATTCCCATCTCTGCTCCCAAGTCCCTAAGATGCAACAATCTGGAATAACTAACTGGGTGCTCTTCTTCAGGCAGCAGGGAGACTGACCAGAGCAAATTTGGGGATCAGAGCACCAAAGGTACATTTAGGCAAAACCTTGACATGGTACAAGCTGCTGACACTTTCACAGAGCTTTGTGGAGAGCTCTCTACAAGTCACCATCAGTCCAGCTGAGGTGGAGCCTGAGTTTCTAGAGTATTTCCTTTCATTTCTATAATTGCTTTATATTCTCTTTATGCACTTTTGTCCCCCTCTGTCAAAACTTCAAAAATCTCTCTGCTTCTGAGGACTCTAAGATATTAAGCACTCTTCTATAGTGGCAGCCTTGTATACCTGTGAACTCTGGTGCCCTAAATATTTTGCCCTGATGGCAGTAGGGCTTTTTGCTGCCTTTATCCCATGGGCTTACCTGCCCCTATTTCACATCATGCATGGACACAAGCAGCCACACAGTTCATCTATAATTCAAAGTTCACTGATCAGAACGGACATTTGCATTTTCTGCAAAGTTCACCTTCATTCTCAAGGCTTCCTGTTTTTATTTATGCTGAACTCACACACAGCCAAGCAGTCTATCCTAGGTGTGCCCTCATGTCACAGTCTCCTTGAACACAAAGTCAAAAATCTGAGCTTGGTGTTGCAGTTAGATTATCTTTCCTGGAGCATTCCAGCTGCTCCACCGTGCTTGGTTTCACCAGTGGTAATCTAAAGAAATGCTTCATCTGAATAGTTATTAAATAAATAAATATTAAAATTTAGGATATTTGCCTGGTTTGGAGCACTTGTCAGTTGTACTTGATAGGAGGCATGTATGCTGCTATGGAGGGTGAATTGGGGAAGGTTACACTTGTCCCTGTAATTTATATGCTGGCTGGACACAATGCTTGAATACTAAATTTCTTTGCTATGTAAGATGCAACCCAAGGCATACTGATACAAAAATGGACCAGACTGAAACAGTACAGCTCTTAGAACCAGGGTAACTCTCCCTACACATATATTACCTAAGCTCTTAGTTTGTAGGTAGACAGACTTTTGCATGTAAGCAGGTTTTTCTCACAGGCTATGCATCTCATGTTACTCAATTATCCTAGCCTTCTTAAATACATGGACTAGGTTCTGAGATCTTTTTATTTATGAAAATGGTGTAAAATTACAACCACCCAGTATTTTCATTTAGATGAAATTCCTACTACCGTGTATTCTGCTGCAGTATGCCTGTGTGCTTTTATATCCCAAAAATAAATTCAAAGGTATTTTTAATGGCACACAAGAAAACAGACAAAGCATCATGACTTTGTTCCATTCCTACACATCATGACAGTGCTGCAGTTGGGCTGGCTAAATATTACTGGTTCTTCTTCTCCCCAGTGTGTTCATCCTGTTGTTAGTATGTGTTAAAAATATTAGCACTGGTTTTAAATATAAACTCCCTGAAATACTCAGCAATTATGCCATTATCTTCAGTGGGGAAAAAAAAGGAATAAAGGCCCAACTCATTGTGTTGCTTTTCCAAGTGCTCACACATTCTCTAGCAATTTTTAAGCAAATGTAACACTATAAACACAAGTGTCATTTATTCTAATTGAGACAAAGAAAAGTCTGTACAATGTAACCACTTTATACTGTCTAGGAAACACTTACCTCAGATAAATGACCCTCTGTTCCAAATGAAATGCCTTCCATAACCTGTTAGAGATAAATTATTAAGTATATAGTAGATACATGCTATATAAACAGAATTATTTTAATAGAACTTATAAAAACCATATAGCACAATAAAAAGTTATATAAGCTGAACAACTGCATCAATTTTCTTCACATGCATGAAAGACTTAAATTGCATTTGTAATGGGGTAGTGGCAGTCACCCAATATTTAAAACTACTTTTGAACATACTTTATTAAAGCCTGCTTTGGCTTCTCACTTAAAACCCACAAGGAATACTGCCTCTAAAACTGAAGGACTAAGTACAGATTGAAATTAACTTTTCTATCAAGCTCCTGCAGATCTGTATGCCCCTCAAGAGTCTACAGACATATTTTTATTTTATATGAATCTTGTAAATGATTTTGGGAGGGAGAAATGTGAGACCCAATCAATGTTTCCTGTTCCTAACAAATGCTAACTATAGTCAGTTCTTCCTTCAAAATTTCCTTCATCTGTGAAGTCTATAAGAAGTTAGCCAATGTTTCATTGACTGACTGAGGAGCAAAGAACTTTGATGTTAGCATCATTGGGAAATCATTAATACTAATTACAAATAACAGTGTTGTTGATAATAAACTGAGTAGGGATACTGCTTTGGTAGGCACACACACACATATAGATACACATAAAAAATGCAAAATCCTTAATCTGCCATAAAATCACAATTGTTACTGGATACTATTTTCAGCAATCAATCTGAAAAAAAAGGTTTAAATTTCTCTTGCCTGTAATATTAATTTTCTGACAGTATTTTTACTGATAAATTACATGTAAGCATTAGGTTTACTGAGGTGCTACAGTCCCTACCTAAGAGCTGGCATTTTTCCCAGCAGAGCTCCACCCCAGTCTCAGATGCAGCTGAGGGGCACTGTGCTGCACAGCTGCACACGTGGCTGTAGCATGAGGACCTGACCACTGCGCACAAGGCAGCTGCCTCTTGCCACTGACACCCCTTTTTAGCTTGGATCAATACAAGAAACACACAAATGCTGACTTTCACTAACGCTTAATGCTGACATTTAAATCTAAGATTAAATTTAAAATTTCCAAATTATTTTCTAAGCTCCACAAATACAGTAAATTAATTAAAGCTCAAATGAATGCAGTTTATTTAGCTTTCAAAAGGCTTTGTCCTTTACAGATTACAGGTTTGCCTCCTGGACCACAGGCTATCCCAATGCACAGTAATCAGTTACATTCTGCTCACAAAGGTTTTCTTGAGGCTTGCTATCACTGAATTCTGAAAAATGTTGTATCATGTTCTGATAACTTCTTTTTAATGACAAACACCACATTAAATATTATTTTTTGTGATGGTCCACTTGATATCATTAAGGTCTCAGTACCTTTTAGAAATTTAATCACATGAAAGGTTTACAACTGTAGAACATTTTCCAAACACCAGAGCAATCTTCAACCAACCTCAAAACATCATCCCAGATGGGCAAACTGAAGTATGAAGAGGAAAAGACAGCAGGCCTTATCCTTATCCCTGTTCTCTACTTCCTTTGCGATGAAAAAGTGAGAAATTAACTACAAACAATTCTGATGGGACAACTACCAAAAATGCTGACTTACAGAAGGTAAAACTACTGAATTTTGGATTTTACCTTGTAACTTTAATCATCTCAATTTTCTTGAAATCTAGTAGGTGTTTCTTTCCTTCATAGTGATTAAGAGGGAGCACTGCACAGCATGCCAGAGAGCAGAAGAAGAAAAAAGGATAGGTCAGGAACTCAAGCCTGCAGGTGCACACATACCCACGTTCATCAGGTTACTTGCTGTTAGGGAGGTCCCAGCACACACATATCTCTCAGTTTATTAGTTATCACTGGTGGGTTTGCTGTTTTTAAAAGCTTTTTATAAAAGCGTTTGCTTACACATACATTATCAAGAAGCAAAAAAATCAAGCAAGGTATTATAAGGAGTGGAAGAAGCAGGCATTAATGTCTGAAGAGAAATGAAATGGTACTTATATTTTAGAAACCACATAGATATGCATCTAACCATGTAGTAATGATCATTGCAATTTCCATGTCAGTCAGTGTGAAAGCACGGAACATTTGTGGGATGAAAACTAAAACCCACCTTTAATTCTTCAGAGACTTGGAAGTAAATCAAGCCCAAATAGTCAAAAACAGTCAAACTACAACTGAAATGATGGGACACCCTAATTTCATCAACACAGCTACCAGCTGGAAAGTACATACTTATATGAGAATTCAAGAATCTGTATCAAACACATTAGACAAGCTGTATTGTCTGCAACTTTGCCCCAGTGTTTTTTTAATGCTATAGCCTAATGAGTTATCTTCAATTGAGAGAAGCACATCTTATTTAAGTAACTCAGAGTGGTTCGCAGGATGATTTTTTTCTGGCCCCACTTTATTTAGTTTTCACCAAAATGTCATTAATGATGTTTCAACAAGCTGAGCTGCCAATGCATCTGATTTTCATCCCCAGTTAACAGTTAGTGTTATAAAGGAAGCCTGATTCACTGAATTATTTTGGGATGCCAGTCTACCACATAAAAACTGGGAAAAACAAAATCAGCAGTGTCTTAAAAAACCCAGTTATGAAAACTATAAAATAACTGTTGACAGTTAATAAACCTGTGCTCACATGATAGTAAAATAACAAACTTGCAAAGAATTTATACCTTACATATTTTTATACCAGAACATGTCAAATTTTATGATTTAGTGAGGATATTTAATTAAAAATGATAAATGGCCCTTCTGCAAAGCAGTATCTGAGGATCTACGAGAAGGGCTCTTTCATCTATTTTGCTTTTCTTATTATTGTTATGTTTCTTACTTTTTTTTTTTCTTTCTTTCTAAGGAAACCTATGGAGTAAGATACAGTTATATGCAAGAAAACTATTTGTAGTACACATCAACAAAACCAATATTCCCCCAGCATGAATGTTTAGCTTTATATGACACCATAAATAACTGGAGATCTTCATTCACTGTAAAGCAAATCAATCACCTGGGGATTAAATGTACTTTCCAAGGCATATATGCACATATGCTATTATCGGCCTTTCCTATATTGTCTTGAAGTAATTAATTCAGAAACCTCTAAGTACAAAGACCATGACTCTCTCCTGCTGCTTCAGTGGCCAATGGTGCTCTCTAGAAATTCCCTGATGGGGAACAGAGGTTGTGACACAGTTGAACAGAACAGTCATTCCAAAAACATGGAAAGCACAGCAAGCCACCCCTCTCACAGGGGCACCACATGTTAAATAACATGAAACCACGTATTTTGACAAATACATGCTTTTCTATTAGGTAGCCTCACTTGCTGATAAATGGCTATGAAAAGGTTCCCTGCAAATGGCAAAGACTAAGTTTTTCCATGGAAGTCATATAAATGGCTAAACTGAAAGACTAAGCACCACATCACTTTTTTTTTTTTTTTTTTTTGCCACAAATATTGAATTATTTTTAAAGAAAAAAATACACTACCATATGACTGAGCATTTAAATGCTTTGGAAGTATTTTTTTTCAAGTCCATTTACAAATCAAGGCAGATTTTTTTCTTGCACTTCAACATGCTCAAAACCAGAAGTTAGCATGATTTGTGTCAGGGTTTTTTGTTTGCTTTTATATTCTGCCTTGTGATGAACTACTAAGAGATGTTAGGGAATAATCTGTTGTGGTTCTTCTCTAAAAGTTTAGATCCTGCCTGTCACTGCAAATACAGCTTCCTCTTCCATTCAAAGTATGGGGAACCATTCCTCAAATCCCACACATCTCTCCACAACCAGAAGTCAGTTCACTTCAGCTGCCCAGCTGTCATTCTTGGATAGCGAGGTTGATCTCTAGGTAAACAACCTGGGCTTGCAGGGGCAAAATAGGTGATAATTTATAGTACAAATATCAGGAGTGCTACAGAAACAGTCACAAAATCCCAAACACTTCAGAACCTCTAAGTACTTTTGAAAGAGAAGCACGACTTTCCATAACCAACAGAACTCCTCATATTATTTCAGTAGACTCATAAAAAATATGGTAAGGCAGTGATGGGGGTGGAATCAAAGCCAAGCTGACCATTTCTAATAAAAATGTTCTCTATGTGAAGCCAGCCTGTAAACCATTTGCCCTGGGAAAAGACTGCAACAACTACCAAAGCCCAATATAAAACCAGAATTTTACTAACATGAGGAGATTTTACAGACAGTTATGGGTCTCACTAAGACTCAGCCTGTATAAACACAAAACTAGGCATCAAATTTCAGAGCAATGCTCAGTTCAATGGCTCTTAACATCAGATGTAATTAAGCATAACTTGATTTTTTTTTTCAACTTAATTCCATGGTAATAAAACTAACAAGTGCTGTTGGAGGGTCTTTGTCACAGTGGTGCTGTTGGGTGATGAAGATTTTTTAACAGCTTGTTTATCTAGGCAGTACAGTTAAAAGACTATTAGACAGTGGTTGATATTTCAAGCAGGGATAGCATTCCAGATCAAAACATGAAAACGTAAAAGAAATTTGTCAAACCTTCTAAGCTTCATGATTTTTTCCTCTTTTTAATAATTGTTGGATGCTGTAAGCCTATTAGCATCTATTAGCTCAGAAGCCTTTGACCATTTCACTATGGGAGGAAAACTAACTCTGTCCATGTCAGCTAACAATGACCCAGGCTAACAAGTTAGCAGAACCAACTCAGAATGAAACCTGCCAGTGAGATGAGGAACAAGTGATAATTTTGGTTAAATACTTAATAGTTTTTCCTTTAAATCCTGATGTACATTCTGTATTTATTGCCTAAATAATTTCTGCATTTTAAAAAGACTGATGGTAAAAGGAAAAAGGGTTGAGTGATTTCTGAGAAGCTGATAAGCTATTTTACTCATGTCCCAGACTGGAAGCCAGATGTTAAGTTCATACTTAACCTGCCCTGCTGACCCATCACAAAGATTCAACTCCTGCTCTCAAAAGGAAAACCAGCAGTATCCCTGGAAACGCAGCTGCAGACTATTTCAGATACCTCTTTCAGTTCCCTGTGTTTGGGGCAGGAAACAGCACCCCACTCTGTGCCCTTTAGAAAGTGACCTTCTTTTCTTTTTTCAGAATCAGGTGAGGCATCAGCAGTCATCTCCATCTCATCCATTTGGTTCTCTTCTTCCTCAAAAACACAGCAACTGGTTTCTTTCAGCTGAAACCCTCGGATCAACAGCTGACAGGCCTCCAAGTCAGCTTCCCACACTCTTTGGAGCAGCTGGCTCCCACAGCTGAAATAAAAGCCAAAAGAAAATAAAACTGCAGTTCAGGGAGAATAGTTGCTATTTCAAGTAACACTTGGAGTAACTGCTTATTATAGACAGAAAAATAAAAACAACCAAAAAAACCTAACAGTACCTCAAATACTCCCACAGAGATAACATTGCTATATCAAACTGAAAAGCAGTAAAATTATTGCCCTATTACAAAGTGAATGATAGAAAAATCTCCTTGGGTTAAGATGTTGATTCCAAATGTACAGCAAACACTGGCTATGTGAGACTTCATTCTGTTCAGACACAGGTTCAGGGGTCTTGCCATCACAACCAGAGCTTCCTTCACAATATCAGATACACAGGCCTGTCATCCTGCAGCCGTGTGGTTTTCCTGAATTTGATGTAGAAGATCATGTGTGAGCAATCACACTACTTACTGCATTAAATCAGGTCTAATTTTTGGAAAATAGGTATTAAATTTCTTATTAGACTAAAATGTGCTTACTTCACCACTGGTGAGTCAGTTTAGACTAAACCACAATAGTCTCCCTTTTTTCAGTCTTATACTTTGAGTGTTGTCATTATCTCTTACTAATGTGCTTTGGTTTCCTTCTACTTTGGTTATGCCACCAAAACAAAAGCAGAATTCAAAATACAAAATTTTTATAAACTTTTCATCCAGTAATCATCTCTCAAACATGTACATTACAAATAATGCTCCTGAGATCCATCCAAAAGTTATTTCCATCTGAAATAAATGGGAATTCTAAGTGTAGATAAATTTTGAGAACTGAACACGAACATCACACTGCTTGTAAGTGATGTGGTCACATCTCCATTTAATACATGTTGTCTCTAAGGAACCAAATGAGTAGATTGCTTGCTAAAATATGGTAGGTCAGTGACAGAGTCTGGGATGGGTCTGAGAAGCAACTATTTGCATGGTAATACACACTTCCAGACAGATTTTAATGCTAATTAATAACTGCAATTTTTTTCCCCACTGTTCTTTTTCAAATTATATTATTTACTATATAATTGTGATAAATTATAAGTTACTTAAAAGAAAAAAATAACCATTTGATTTTAACTTTTCTGACAAAATTAAATACCAGCTTATCTTTTATCCCAAACAAAGGAAAAAGGAGCTGCACTTCTCACAAAGAGTTCATTAATCTAACACAAGTGTATTTTTAACTCCACAAATTCTACAAGACACCAAGCTGTAAAAAAATCACGCAGCAATATACTGAGACTGAGAGCAAAATCAGGCTTCAGAAGCAGAGCTATTTGATCTATGCTTAAGAATCAGTATATATGTTTATTGAAGGCATAATGCAGCATGGGGTCCACAAATTGGTCTCCCCCAAGGAGTTCAAAGTATCACTAATTAGAAAGGGAAAAATGCTTCACTGGATTATATGTCTGTGTTCCATCCAGGTAGCATTTCACTTACCAAGCCAGGAAAATAAAATAACCCCTGCTGTTTCTCTACTTGTCAATCACATTATCATAGTTACAGAGTCAAAACATTTTCCTGCAGACATACATAAGCCCATTTACTTGCTTTTTGAAAATGTTTGTTTGCAACTATATATGGCTTATTATTAAAGGCTAAAAAAACCACTCTAGAGAGTTAGATCAGAATTTCCAAAGGATAACATTCTTTGGCTGTTTAATTTAATGAAGAGCTTTAATGACAAAATTAGGGCAGAGATGGTGATGTATGCAGGATTTCATAGTGGGGAAGATGAACAGCATGTATAACAGTACAGCCTAATGGTGCCTGGGCTGCTGTTATTTGGCCATGACTCAGCGCATTGGTCAGTGTGGTTTTGTCTGTGTCTAAGCTTTAAACTCATTTTAGTAATCAACAATTACTGAATCTACTGCTAACAGACAGCTTTTATTTGAAGGCCAGCATTGTTTTATCATGGTATCTTTAAAACTCTGATACATCTTGGACTAAGATGACAAGGTGTTACACTGAACTTTTCAACCAAAATCAGTGAATGCACATACACTTGGATACTCTGAACACATCTAAGCAAAACATATCAAGGCTTCACCTTTTAGTCTCTATTTTGGAATTCAGTGCCTTGAAGCATTTTTCAAATACACTTTTGGAATGAAAATTACTTTAAAGCTGCAAATAGCTAACACATTCCAAATGATTATTAAAAATGATGTAGTCCCCAGCATGCAAAAAAATTTAGCTTTTACATGAGGTGTTAAAATTAAACGAAATTGAATTTCAGAGTTTGGTTTATCCATTTTCAATCCACACTAAAAGTGCATTTGCAGTCTCCATGAAGCCTCCATGGGTGGCTGTACTGAACGCAGTGAGATTTTTCAGGTATGAAATGTTTCAAAATGATGGATCGAGTCTGGATGAGATTTTACATTATTCCTAAACTTATAAATATTTCATGATATATCAGCACCTCTAGGTGCTACATTCCTGCCTGTATATTACTATCAAAGTGGTATATGTGACAAGTTCAATTAAGGTGTCTGGAAAAATCTGCTGGAATCCACAACAACTCACAACCCATCAACCATTTACACAGACCCAGTGACACAAAGCATACCTTAATCACCTACTGATTCTGAACTGCCAAGGGTCAGAGTGCCAGGCTTTGTACAAACACCAAACACATTACCATGATGGCCTCTTTCTGAAAGCAACTTTTATCTTTCAAACAATCAGCAAGAGCTAGGATACAGATGAGGATGCTCAAAGAAACACAGTGGACTGGACATGGCATGTTAGTTACAGTACAACAGTTTAATTAGCTACTCGAGTAACTGATGAATCTAAGTGGTGCCAAGAACATTGAGGCATCACAGTGAATGAGCATTTTAAGGATTTGGGGGAGGGCAATGAAACATGTCATTAGATATCCAAGATCTCCATCCCTTCCCAAAGGAATCATGTAAGAAAGGTAAAAGGTGCTAGTATAAGAATACAGTGGGCAAGTGATTGACACTAATGTGGTTTAACATCTACAGTGGAAAGTCAGTCTTTTCATATTAAAAGAAGAAGAAATACTGAGTAGGGAGTTCAAGACTGTGAGCAGCCCTGACACTCGAAGCTAGAAGTTAGTCTTGATGAGACAGAAGCAATCAATGGAGAAAAGTGAAATGGAAAAAAAGACAGAAGTGCTCATTTTGAATGAACAAGAGTAGGGCGAGACTACTTTTGTCAAGTCACGGCCAAGGAAATTGATGGTGAAGTAAGTGAGATGCAGGACTCTACATGAGTAATTTTTTAGCTGCATGGATAGCTGGGACAGGTTTTACCTCAAGGATGCTGTGCAGAAAGAATCTACAAGAGCAGGCCTAAGCTGACTTGAAGAATGGCTGAGACATCCACAGCAACACAAAAGGACGCAGCCGACAGAATTCTGCACTAGGTCAAGTTGATGATGATGAAAGAGCTGTCAGAGAAACAGGATTGTTTATGGACAGGAGGAAATGGATGTGGAACAGAGGCTTATCCTTTAGTTCTCTTCATAAACTGCAATTGAAACTGTAATTGCAGTTGCCTTTACTAAAGCTCAAAAGTTTTATAGGAAACATGACCAGGGTAAAAGGGTAAAAGGAAACTAGAGGATATCTCCTCTCTACTTGTGATGTTGAGTGAAATTTATGTCAAGAGACATAACCAGCAAGGGTTTGCTCTCTTTTAAGTTCCAAACAACATTTCTTCTCTGCCTTTTGATGAGATTCTGGGAAGTATCTATGGGGACTCTCTATGGCTCTCAGCACAACATTATTCCAGAGCTATTTATAGTGCTAGCTGGAACTACAAGAACATGACTTTTCTTTATTGAGGGCTCTGTATACATACAAAAGGCACATTCAGTTCCTGAACATTGTAGTCTAAATGAAAACATGACTGTGTAAAAATAGCCAAAAAATTTTATATTAAACTCTACTAAAAAAAACCCCCCAAACCAACAAAACCAAGCCAAAACAAAGTTCTACAAAACATCCTCAACACAGGAAGATGTCTCTGCTTCTAAATCTTATCATCTATAGTTTCCAGGAAACTATAGATGCCCCTTGGTGAGTGAATTGTCACAAGTTGTTTATGACACCCTGAGGTCAACACTATGTGTTGATAAGATGATGTTGCTTATTTCAAGGGAAATCCCTGTAAGAACCCTCACACTGAAAGCCAAGAGAGTGAGACTGAAGCTAAAAGGTTGCACAGGAAGACAACTATTCAGAAATGGTATAATCAAAAGGTAGCTTAGGAGGGGAGATCAACCATCACTAAGAAGAGAAATTCTAGATTACTTCCTTTTAATAGGTGAGCAACATGAAGGTACAGATTCAGGAAAACGTGTACTTATCTTCTTCCAGTACCTGGCACATATCTTAACTCTTCTTCACTGACTCTAAAAGCAGTTTTCTCTGACCAAAAAAAAAAAAAAACAAAAAAAAAACAAACAAACAAACAAAAAAAACCAAAAAAAACCACCAACCAACCAACCAAACAAAAAAAAAAAAAAAACCAAAAAAAACCACCCCAAAAAAAATGCAACAAAAATAGAAACAGAAACAACAGTGATTTTCATTATGACAATTAAAATTATTGAAAACTTTTGAGGCTTGCATAAAATGGCAATGTGAATCAAAAGGCTTTGTTCAATATCCCCATTCTTTATTGAACTATTGTACAAACTAGGGACAGTTTTTCTATATTTTGGTTCTATTTATATTTTGCACAACAGGGGTCTTCTCACTAAATATTTTGCTATGACTGTTTCCTTTTCTGAAAGCAATAGCCCTGCAGTGAACAAAGGAGTCAAGCAAAAGAAAGTATCTTCTAATGATACTTAGAGAATAAAAGGCAACAGTATTGCTTCACTCTTAGCAGAGCCTCACCTTTTTATTTGATTCATCATATTAATTCACAGTCATGCATTAATAACTCTTCTTATATTTAACAAGTATTTACTACTTCAGAAATATGCTTTACTTCTCTTTTTCATTTAAAAAAAAAAAAAAAAAAAGTGTCCAGCCTGATCAATTCTTTAACCTTGACTGTTATATTTTAAGATGCCGACAGCCAACCTGCGGAACAAACCAAGGACTACAATATGCCAATCAGTGACTCACATGAGGCTCCAGGGGGAAGGAGGCACATAATCCGGTTTTCCCCACCTGACTGGTGTGCAACAGCAGACTGATAAAGGAGAAAATGCAAAGAAAATGTGGACTCTGCCCAAACAGCAAAACTTTTTTGTTGGGTTTTTTTTTTTGTTTCCCCTTGGCCTGCACACTAGAAAGTCATCTTCCCCAGACATCTGACATCAAAACCTTTCCTCCCCCACCTCTTCTTGCAAGTCTCCCTAATCCTATAAATGCCTTCAATATAACCTCAATTTCACAATTCAATTCCTTGCATTGCATCTCTCTTCTCAAGTCTCCTCAGGAGCCAAAAATCTCATGAATTGACTTCATATGGTTCCAATCGTGTGGTTGTCTCCCAGTGTGGGAGACATTCTTTCTACTCCCTTATTTTAAAGCTCACTGATAACACTTGTTGGCTGCCCAGCACTTATTGTCACATTTCTCCATGTGAAAATAAGACTCCCTGCCAGAAGGAGACTCCACATATTCCCTTGTCAGATAACAATCTCCTCTACCTTGGAGACTAGCTAAAACTCACAGGAAAAGTTTGAAGCTGGTAGTACTTTGCCCTGGCACAAGCAACAGCAATTTGGTTTTCCAACCTTGCCATCTCCTTTATAAAAAATACAATATCTACAAAAGAGCGATTAGCTTTCCCTCTTTAAATGTGATGCTTACGCACTAGAGAATATTCTGGACCAGAACCACAGAAGCCCAAGAAAGCAATCCTCACAATCCCCATCTAACTCTTAGACTTTAACATCTTCAACACCAAAAAAATTTGCTCTGGGCTGACTTTTTCTAATATCTACACTTTATAGCCACAGTCAAGTTCTCTGCACATCAAGTCCGATTCAAAAGACATCCAGTGCACCCAGACAGGACATGACAGTGCAGCACAGAGGTGTGGACATCTTCATGCAGCTGGATGAATGGGTGTTGGCAGTGGCTCTGCTTTCTACAGCATCCCAGGAGCCAGGCAAACATGCAGGAAGGGTCAAATTTGAGGAAAAAGGTGAGCAGAGCCTCCAGACCAGTCCTTAATGTGGTGGCTCCTCAGGACAGAGTAAATCTGGGAGTGCAGTAGACAGAGTACCTGGAGCCAGATATCCTGTGTCCTTGTTGAGTGATCTAACCTCTACAATACTGCTGTGGAACACCCACCACTGTCTTAAATTGTGTTGGGATTAGGAGCTCTCACTTCTTGGCTTAGTGAGCAAAAAGAGCAACAGTTCAATTCCCTCCTTGTTCACAAATTTCAGACAAGTCCTAGTGGAGAACCCCAAGTACATTCAGACACCTTCTCATCTGAGATATTTAACACTGTAGATGTCCTATACCGAGTACAAAAAACACTTAGAAAATGGAACAGAAGCGTAACACTATGTTGGAAGGAAAAATGCCATGCTGGAAGTCAACCACTCAAACACTGCACAGCCCTCTTCAGACAGCTGCTGCCTGCTGCATGCTCCTTTCACATCTCTGCTTGCCCATATCTGAACTTTCACTCCAGGAACTGAGTAATTCTGCAGGTCTGGGAGCTGGGACAACCCTTATAGGGCTTTATACTCCTTTCAGTTAAAAACTTAACCCTGTTCTTCACTGCCTCTCTTTTCTCCCTCTCTCTGTTCTGGTTCCTAGAAGGTAAAGCTGCCATTCTGTTACTTGGGATATCTCCAGGAAGCGTTTTTAGACAAAGACATTTTGTATATACTCATAATGAGGTTATACCATCAATTCTATAAGTTGCATAATTAAGGAAAAAGGGCAAATATTCTATTATGATGGATTTTAAGATTTCTAAGGGATTTTCTCAGACCTTGCAAAAGCTATAAACTTGATCTGCCTTCATATTTCTTAAAAAATTCCTTTCCGTGCAGAATTTTTCATAGAAAGAAGCTAATAAGAATAAATAAGAAATCATATTCATGTAAAAATACATGGCCCTTCACAGTAATCTCAGTAAACAAAAAAATCAGAATAAATAAATATCTGCATAAGTTTTCTGGCAAATGTGTTTTAAAAAATTAAGCTTATCTACACTCATTTTTTTCCCACTCAGTAAAACTACTGCATCCAGGATACTGAAAGATTAACACTGAAATCTAAAACCAGTCTGCTAAGAATTGATATATTTTCTAAAAAAACCCCACACTAATACGGCAATTTAAGGACAGAACTACCACCTTGTATTTTACGTGAAATGTACATATTATATGTCTGTTTTTTCTTTCCCAAAAGGCCTGTTAAAAACAATATCTCTAGTGCTTAAAATCAACAACAGACATTTGATTAGTTTATTAAAAAACAAGATACCATACAATACCAAAAAACACTTATGTCATTTTGTCTTCATTCCTCCAGCCATTTATTTTATCTGGTGCAGAACTTTAATTGTGGGCTGTCATCTTTTTACCAATATTCAATGTCACTGTGTTATACTTAAATTATCTCCACTGGAAACACAGAATGATAGAACTGCTGCAGCTGATGGTTTTCACTTTGATTCTTAACACAGGATGGATGCAGGAATGGGACCAACACACCAAATGCAGGAAATTCAGTAATTTACAAGGGAAGAAGGAAGGCATCTTGTTGAGAGCATTTATAATTCAATTTTGTCCCTATATTTACTTAGCAGGTTTTTTTACTATATTATCCAATCTATAATGTAAAAATTTACTACCTGCTTTCATGGCTATTTATTTCTCTTGAGAAAAAGAAATAGTCCTCTCCCCTTTCCTCCACTGAAACATCTATTACAAATAATCTATTCTAAGACTAAAAAACTTAACTTTGATAGATGAGGAGAAAGCTACCAGGGAATTCTTCTCATTCAGCAGTTCACATAAAGCCAGCTTCTCAACCCTACTTTATCATTCACCTTGTTCATAATCATATAAAACACCTTCGAGTTTGGTACTAACTCTGATAATTCAGTCAGTATCTTGCTTGCCTTTGGCTCCTACAATAAAAGCAAAGCCCCACAATGTCATTAATTTTGGCTGGATAGGAATGCTGGAATGAGATTTTTTTTCTGCACTACTTAATATTTGATCCCAAATTAGATTTAAAGGAGAGGCATGAATTAGGCCCCAATTTTGAAATACATGCATCTCAGTATCTATGTAACCATCTAAGCTCTGTTCAGCTCAGCTGCTGCACAGGCCTCAATACTTTCCTGAGCTTGAACCCCACAAAGCATCCGGCTTCTAGTGACCTCCTCTAAAACGGAAGACATTCAGTGGCTTTCAAAGTCACAACCAGTTCTAATCCAAGAGAATACATTTGTTTCTAAAAGTATGCCACAGGAAGAAAGCACAGCATTTGCATTGAGGCCACATTCTCAGCTGCCACAAATCCACACTGCTGCAATAGCAGCAATGGCTATTTATACCAAGAGAATAATGTGTTCTTATTTCAAAGCAATTAGAACAATGAGTCTGATCTCTTATTGCTTACATTCTCTGACCACAGTACTAAGAAGCATATAGAAGAAATTCACAATTCTGTCATTTTTATTCACCTCTGTTCTCTGATATAAACCAGTTTAAAATACACTTTTCTCTCTGAGGGCATGAGAGATTTAGACTTTCAGTGTCAAGGGAATTTGGGGATGTGAATCATCCTGTGTACCATTGACCAAACCGGAATTAAGCATACATAATGATCAAAAAACAGGGCAAAGAAATAACCTTTTAGAAGAGGTACAATCCGGAGAGATGATATATTGTCATCATGTAGGAATGTACCTTGAAATTCAGCTTTTGTAACCAGGAAGACACACCTGGAAAAAAGAGAGTGTTGGCCAAATGCCGATGTCAATAGCCACGTGCTTACGGAGTTCCTCTGGAACATCCAAGGGCACCATATGACCTGCTGTAGTTTCAGAGTCATACAGGTTCAAGAGTCAAATCCTGTTCTGGACCAAAAAGAGCAAGAGATAAAAGGGAAGGTCTAGAGATCCTCTCTGGCTGGATTCTGCTAGCTACAAATCCCCTGCACTGCTGCTGACAGAACACTTACAATTGCTGGGCTATGGGATGTCTCCCCGGACTAGCACATTACACTCAAAATAACAAGTACATTAATTAATGAAAACTTCCAAATTCTAGTAGGAAAGACTGTCCCAGTGGAATGCAAAATAGAGTTATCCTATGCCTTCATACTCATGCTATGCAGATGGCAATATTTTATTTTCTACTTGTTTAATTCTCATTGTTTCTATCTTACTGGCCTGCCAGGGCTTTGTGCAAAGTATATGTAGCAGCACTGCTGGCAGATGCTGCTACATCAGGCATCCATCCTCCTCTTCCTTGACTGTTCTACACCCATTACTACTGTTGATGACAATCCCCCTCAACACAGATGACAAAGCCCCTGTAATTGCACAAACTGGTTTCAAATCTTGTCTTCAGGGATGCACTGGAAAACAGTAGCAGTAGGAAAATACACATCCACCTCCCAACACTTTTCTTGCCAAGTTCAGAAGGCAGCAACTGTTTTTCACTGCATGTATTCACTTACATGCAGCCACCAAGAGCACCTGGTAAGAGAGCAAAAGCTTCATGCCACGGACCCAGAGGTGACAAAAAGCTTTGCTATCCCTCCCTCCCTTCACAGTCGTTATCTTCACAGCTAAGATGGGTTGAGGGTTGCATGAAATCAGCTCATAGAGAAGTCAACAGCAGGGCAGAGCTGGGAAAGGCACAGGTGATGCTGAAAGGCAAAGAGAAGCACTTTGAAGAGTTTATAGCTATTTTTCTCAGTAAGACCAGGAAAAGTCCCATAAAATTACTGGAAACAGTCTTCTGTGTAAAGGGATATTTTTTATCAATTTCTCAAACTCAGTCCCTAGTTTTCAGACTGCCTGTCACCTAACAATACTATATTCTGCTGCATGCTTTCCTTGTTATTTGAAGGGAATGATGAAACCATTGTCCTTTAGGTTGACAGTGTCCAAATTTAACTCCTCAACAGCCATAGCATACTGCAAACACATCCTCATATTGTTGATCTTGATCTTATTTTCAAACTCCCTCTGGAAATTCTAGGATGAGGTCACTGGCTGAACAATCTTTGTGAAGCACAGTGGAGCTGTTATAAAAAAAATATTATGTAATAGCCAAAGCATTTTTGTATAGGAAACAGAAGGCTATTAAAAACAAATCACCAAAGCTCATTGTATCAATCTTCCCTTCATTAATGCAAACATAAATTAGGACCAATATGTTCAAGAGAAATTGTACAGGCTTCCAAGTCAAAAAGCCAAGAACATACTCTTGGGGAAGAGGAAGGATGTAGGACTGCAGTCAGTCACGGTAGACATTCACCACTCATAAAATGGGATCCTCTCCGCATTGACAAGTATCACTAATTTACAACAACAAAAATTTATTAATATGAATTTAAAACTCCTAATAAAATTCATATAATTCAAGCAAGAAGAACACAAGCAATTAGGGAAAAAGATAAGAAAAAAATTGCTTTTGCTCCAGAACAGGGAAATCTCAGCACACCAAAGTAGCAAAGTGATACAGAATTACTTACTCTTAAGGAGGCAAGAGTTTCAGCTGAGAGGACTACTCTCTGTGTGCTGGTCTTAGCTGAGGTAATTTTCTTCACAGTGGCTGGTATGGGGCTATGTTTTGGATTTGTGCAGAACACAGGGTTGATAATACAGAGATTTTTTTTTTTTAATTGCTGAGCAAGGCTCACACAGAGCCAAGGCCTTTTCTGCTTTTGGTACTGCCACACTGGTGAGGAAATTAAAGGTGCAGGGAAGGTGGGAGAAAACACAGCTGGGACAAGTGGCCCAGGCTGACAAAAGGAATATTCCAGACCATATAATATCATGCTGTACATGTAAGTAGGGGAAGAAGAAGGAAGTGAGGCGTGTGTGGATTGAGGGCATTTCTACTCCCAAGTAACTGCTCTGTGTGAGGGGGCCCTGCTCTCCTGGGAATGGCAGAACACCTGCCTGCCCATGGGAAATGGTGAAATAATGCCTTGCTTTGCTTGCTTGTGAGTGTGGCTTTTACTTTCCCCATTAAACTGTCTTTATCTCAACCCACAAGTTTCCTCACTTTTACCTTTCCTGTTCTCTCCCTGATTCCGCTGCTGGGGGAGTGAGCGAGGGGCTGTGGGGGCTTGGAGGCTGCCTGGGGTTAAACTATGCAAATGTGACACTAATGAATTTCAGCAAAGTGTTGAACTACAGTTTTGCAGGCATCACTGACCAGCACCAGAACAATGCAGCATAAGAAAAGGACACACAGAATAAAACTAAATCCTAACAAAATACACAATTACTAATCAGCTAGAGAGCCTGTGAACTTTCATCACATCTCCTTTTCAAGCAAGGGCAATACTTTCTGTGTTTAGAAGGGGAGATGCCTTGCCCTCTGACAATTTTTGCTATGCTACGAATAAAATGAATGGAAGACAAAAAGCCTAGAGGAAAGAAGGGCAAGATTTTCCATGAATAAGCAGCAAAATCCCCTGTTACCTTGTCTTTGTCAATGCTGCACACTAACTACAGATGTTAATTCAGTAACTTGGAAAAAGCCCTGGATGAAACCTGAATTGAAATGGACAGGGAGTTAGAAAAGGCTGTTCAACCATGTGCTTTGCTTTTTCTAAAGCTCTGAGGCACTGGAAACTGGCCTCACATCTGACCTTTTTTTTCCCCCCCAAAAAAGATCTGGTTTCAACATTGAGAATAGCTAAAAAGAGCAGAGCTTTCTGTTACTTCTTATCAAACAGTATGGTCATGTGCCACAGTTTCCCTACCCCCCAATTAAAAATCAGTATTTGTGACCTGGTGTCTCTGAACAGGCAAAATACAAAAAAAAAAGACATTAACAATTTCTGAGTTCTTAATTCTTGTGCCTTTCTTCTCTTCTTATCATCTCATATAGAAGCCAGTCATTAAAAAATGTTGTATGTTATATGCAAGATATACATATGTTATATGTTTTAATGTAAATATAGCATACATTTAAAAAGTATATGCTATATGCAACATATACATTGGTGCAATATTTCTTGTCTGCTAGGACTTAAAGTGAAAAAGTCAATTTTGTGTTATGTCCCCTTCCCCCAGAGTACTGTGGGGCCCAAAAGCCTACCTATCTCATCTCTCCTTTTCTACAAAAATCTCCCTCCACACCTGCAGATGGTCCTTAGGATATAAAACAACCATCTCTTCCCCTTATAGCAAAAAATTAATTATATCACTGCAAATTCAGACAATTCCTGCTACTGCCACAAAAGGCATGGTGGCTTCCATCAATGCAATTGTCTCCTATCTTGCAGATGTCACAGACAGAAGTGGTAGTGGGGGTGTTTTTTGATTTGGTTTTTGCTTTGTTTGGGGTTTTTTTAATCTTTTCTCACTTGGAGCAGGAAGCAGATTGCCTTCTTTGTCCTCCATTTTTACTGCTTTTGCAACGTGCATTTCATCTCTAGACGGGTATTGGTTCTGCCAGGGCTGAAAGACAAGCTCAAGGCTGGGAACAGAAAGTTCCATCCTGGCACAGACAGGAGTTTATCAAGGGATCTCCACTAGCACATGGCACCAGATAACATTAATGATAAAATGCACATTATGCTGCAGAAGCATGATTAGAAACTCTAATTTGCTGCACTTCTATAGCGACGATTCCTTTTCCACACCCTGTGGGCATTAGCTACACTTTCCACAACCAGAAATGAAAGGCATAGTGAAGATTCTCGTCTTTCCTCCAAACCCAGTTAATCTAGGCTAATCCATTTCTGTGAAGCAATACCATCAAATTTCTTCTGACATTATTTAAATTTACTAAGAGCTTCCAAGATACTATACTTTGTCAGGAAACTGCAAACATTTTCAAATTGCAAGTGATTGTGAAGACAATAAGGATATTTGGTGAGAACCTGCACTGTGGTCATACAGAATTAAGACAGCTTGAAAAGTAATCTAATATGTTTTAAAGGTGAGAACACGGTTTCTGTCAAGAAAGTGCTTTATTATATTCCTACTATCCAACTTCCCCCTGCTCCATGATACACAGAAGAGATAGGCAAAAATAGGCATCCTAAGGGATAAAGTTGGAAATAAAACAAAGGTAAGAATAAAATGCATGAAGTGGAAATGAGACAAGTCCAAGGAAGGAAGACAGAGGAGCCACAATAATGGGAAGAGCAGCAGGAGAATCAGAAAGTCTCCTTTCTAAGATTACTTCAAGACAGAGCAATTAAAGAACAGCAAAAAAGAAAGCACACAACATTTAAAGCAGAGGGGAAAATAGAACAAGAAAGAATACTTAATTTTTTCTTCTTTGTTTATTGGATTCACAACTGTGAAACTTTCCTGAACTGTTAAAAAACCAGATTATCTCTCAAATAAGACTGTGCCAATATAGCAATCAAATAATCACCTGTAAATTATTAACTAACACACTTAGCAATTTGCTTTTCATTATTCACAGCTCCTTTTATTTGTATTTTGGGCAAGTAAACTTCCCTCACTACAATAGTACCAAGAAATCAGTGGGATATTGCCAAATTTCCCCTCCCCTATAACAACACCTTTAAAATGCTACTTTTATTCACAAGTTCCTATGTTCTTGTTACCAGTTATATGGCTGAAA
This sequence comes from Cettia cetti, assembly GCA_013401135.1. Taxonomy (NCBI): domain Eukaryota; kingdom Metazoa; phylum Chordata; class Aves; order Passeriformes; family Sylviidae; genus Cettia; species Cettia cetti. The sequence continues at coordinate 81,030 of VZUI01052461.1, read as the reverse complement.
GTCATAAACCTTCAATTTGTGGTATCATAACGTTTCCACAGCAAAGTAAATGGTATGACAAGAGCTGCTGTTTCCAGGGTGGAAAAGAATATCAGGAAAACATGAGCCTTTAAGAAACAATAGTCTTGTTTTCATGACAGCCTCTCTCATGTAGACAGAAAAATAAGGTAACTGAAACAAAGCAGCTGCATTGTTCACAACAAGGAGAAGGGATTGTCCAAAGCAAAGCGTTTGATTGTTCCCATGAGGGTTTGGTGACTCTGCAACATGTTCTTAACATTACTGAAACATGAGAAGTTGTTTGGTGGTAAGCTTGTTGGGTACCCACCAGTATGATAAAACTAAACAGTATGGTCAAGGCAGACTGTTTTACTCTAAGGAACAGCAAACTATGATTATGCAGAATGCCTTCAAATATCACTGGAGAGTGCAAAGATTTCTTCCAAACTTATGAATCTGGCAAGTTATGTACCATATTCACTTCATGCAGCATGTCCTTTATTGCAACAGAAGGCAACACAAGTGATTCCACTGCCATCCAAGGGCATTTTTTCATGAAGAGAAGGACCTCTCATAAACAGCCTGAAGTCATAAGTAAACAACACACTTGGGAAAACTACCCCTATATAATCAACATTAAATTAAAACACAAAATATTCCAAACAGACAGGAACAACAGAGAAAGAGAGCTACAAATCTGCAAGGATACACACTCCTTTTGACATGCTCTGAGACCACCTTTAAGACCACCAGCAGAATGAAACACTGTCTTTTCAGTGTGCTGTGCTATCCAGAGCATTCATACCCAGCCCTGCTCCCAAAACCATTTCTGAAACGTAGTATTTTGCAAAGGAGACCTGAGGCATGTGGTATGTAAGCTAACAGTGAATAATAAAGAAAGACAGTAGCTTCTCAGACTGTTCATTTTCATGTAAACTGGAATATGATGTGGTGGCATTTAATCCTGACTTGTCCTCTTATGGTACGGGACCCCCAGAACATGGTATGTCCTGCCTGAAGGGACAGGATCTCAGTGAAGATGACATGCTCAAATTAAAAACACTGCCTGCATGAGAAACCCTTGTTTCTGATACAAAATACATGCATGCCCTAGCAGTCTGAGCAACCAGGCTGCAGCCACATTTGTTCTGAACGAGGCAAGTGACATTTGATTGAAACTCTTAGAAAAAACCAAAACCCACACATGAGATCAGGTTAAACAGACCTTGGGCTCGACTTCTGCTGCTTTAATAAATGCAAGTTGTCTTTAACACACCAACTCTCTTAACACCTCAGTGAACGAGGAGCTATGCACATGAGCACAGCTTACATCAGAGTAAGACTCCACGACGTTTTCTATACTGTGTGTCCAGGAGTAAAAATAAAGGCATCATTAATATGAAAACAAACCTTGTTAAGCAGAAAACGAACCCAAGACAAACAGCAAAAGAGAGTCAGTTAAAGTAGAAAGGTTTTGCACACATTTGCAAAGTTACCTGGTGCTGCATCATTCAACAATAGCAAAGTACAGTCATTGCAGTATTGATCTCGTTATATTTATGCATTTCCCCTTTATTCCAGGATAGCACAGAAAATAGCTCAATAAAACACCTTTGTGTAACTGTCACCAGTTATTCTTGAACAATATTATTCCCCAAAATAATTTCATGATTTCTATCTGGGAATTAGGAAAAGCCGCTTAAAAGCCCTGTTTTTGTGATGAACGGAAGTCACAGCATAATCTTCTGAGGTCTGGAGAACAGTACAATCACATGAAATTGCCTCAGCTCAAGAAATGCCATCTTTACATCAGCTGGTACAAAAAAAAATTTTACAGCCTGAGGCAGCTCTGATAAGGGATTTAGAAGTCATCACCATGTGGGTCAAGAGATATAAAGGAATGCATCCCCACATATAAAGTGTGTGCTTCTCAGAATTTTGCAGCTAATGTTCTCACAGCTGTGTATTACTTAGACCAGCTGGGAAGAAGAAAGGGACTAAATGAGTCACTAGAATGATCTAGTATTTTGTCTAATCTGTATTTTAACACTCCAGCAGCAGAACTGTTGGTAAGCAAAATAAGATCAGATCATTATCCAGCAAGGGATGGGGCTGTAAAGTCTCTTAGAAGCACAGCAGAAAACACACAGTCCTGGGGCAGGCAGGCAAAGGTGACATTTCAGCCCTATCTGTGCACTGCTAAGATACTACCAGCAGCTGGAACAACCCTCAGCACAACTGAGGAGGGTCATGGGTTACACAAAATTACCACAAACCATCTGGCACTCCCAAGCATGCCTGTGCTGCTCTGTAGGCAAGAGGGAAGGCCTTTTGGAAAGCCTTACTCAGCAGCCTTAGCACAGCAGTTTCCCTGTAGCACACATCAGAGTTTCTATAACATGACCCACTAACAGCTAACCTCTGTAATCTGTATACTTTGTGGGTGCTTCACCTTCCTTGGGGTGAAATTATCAGATACTGAACATATTTCCATTTTTTGAGAATGCATATTTTCCCATTTTTTCTATAGATACAAGCCTATCAAAAGAGTAGTGTACCTAATGAAACATTCTATCAAGCCTCCTGACAATGGATGCATTTTTTAGGACACAGTGAAAAGTATCGCATTTGTTTTAAAAACCAACCAACAAAAAAACCCAAAAACCCTCACCCCCCCAAAAGGTATTCCAGCAAATAAGCTAGGTTCCCCTCCCCTCTCTCCAACCATTAAAAAAAAAGACAAAAAAAGACAAGAGGAATATATTCAAAACTTCAGAAAATAAAAGAGAAAAGGGAAGGTGGGAGGGAAATAAATGGACAAAATTGACACTTTGAAACTTGAGTCTTCATTAAAGATGTTTTGTTATGAGATTTCTTCATTAGCTTCCTTCTCCTTCTGTTACAAAGTGGTCCAAAACAACATTTCTAAGACTTCTGCTTTACTTTGAAGGTGTATCCTTAATTGAAGGGTTCTGAATCTCGAATGTTTCTATTTGAAACATTACCTGGCAAAATTATAGGTTTCATCTGGAGAAAAGCTTTAGAGGCTTATTTGAATTCATGCTACCCATACCTGATCCTCTTTTGGTTTCAAGAGCATCCCCAAAAGTGTATCCATGAGCCAGATGCAAATTCTATCTGTGTCTAAAATGTAATCTTAAAAACTTACTCTTTAAACTTTCCTTAGAGACCCTTTCTTTAGCTTATGATAGATATAAATGAGTAATCTGAGCATCTCTATGAAGACCAAAACAGAGAAACTCTCTCAAGTTATTGCTCTAAGCAGGGGAAGGGTTTGGTGAAGCCTCTTGGGCTCTTGCTTGCTTTTTTAATTTTTTTTATTGCTCAAGCTATAAAGCAGGTGTAACTAACTAAAGACCAAAGAACCTATAAAAACCAAATATCTATAACTGCCTTATTAGGATAGAAATAAAACATTTTTCAAGACATAGTATCTTGGAAACATCTTTCTGATAAAAACCTTAAAGATCTCTTTCCTTCAATGTTCAAACAAATACCTAGCTCTTAATTACTTGAACTATTTTTAGACTAATACCATTTGCGCATCTTGGAAAACAAGTTCAGGACTGAATATTCACCATCTGGGACCTACAAATTCTATCTGATAAACCTCTGGAAGGAGAAACAAACACACAGTTTCTCCAAGTATTTAACAATTAAAGAGAAATTTACATCCTTCTAGGAGCCTGATATGTCAATTAAATCCATAAATCCAGTCTAGAAGCATCAAAACATGACACTATACTTTATTTTTTAATATAGAGTATGGTTTTCAAAAATACAATACACAAAGTCCTTAAGACTTCTCTTAAACTTATGGACTGAAGTATATGGAGTAAAAATGTTATTAAACGAGGGTTAAGCAGCACACAGAAACAAAGCTTGATCTTCAGGTCTGTTTCTGTAATTTTTTATTCAGATCTGAATACCTTTTAAATTTAAGAATTTATTAAAATAAATATTTCTATATTCAAAAGTATTAGTTAGCAAAACTAAATACATAGGACCCTCTCTTTATCAATACAACAAAGAAATAGCAAGAGCAACAATTTATTAATTATACCTGCTCAGTAATGGAAATGGAAGTGGTGCTTATTTGGTAGATTACATTTTATTAAGACACAAACTCCAATTACAACCCATGAAAGCCTTTTTAAATACAAATATACTCATTCAGGGCAAAGTTCACTCACTAGAAGATTCCATTACAACAGCACTGTAATATTTGCTAAGCATATTTCAAGGAGAAGCCAAAAGTCAGAGGGGTCACCTAGAACCCTCTTCACACAGCAAGACAAGGAAATAGAAATGCTGGCATTTGTTTCAAAAAAAACAAAGGCATAAAAAGCTGTAAATTCTGCATTGGGATTCAGTTCTTAAAATATCTCTATTGTTGTCTTGGTTTGTATTTGCTCTCCACAATACCCCAAACCAGCATTTTTTCAGAACTGTTTACATGGACTGTCATTACTTGCTAAAGATGTCCAGAATTCTGGTAAGGGATTCTTTGGCCCTGCTCAGTGTTGGGTTTTACATAGGGGCCGAAGGGTGATTTTTCACTCAGCTGCCATATCCCCAATCAGGGTTTCTGGCTGGACCACTGCTGCTCCAGAGCAGCCCTGTGCACTGGAGAACACAGTGGTTCTTTCTTCTACCTGCACCCATTGCCAGGCTGCTGAATGCAGCCATGAACAGAGTTCTTAACACATACAGTATTTCCTACTTTGAACTATATTTGGTATTATTCTAATGCAAGTTCCTTAACACTTTTAGGCATACAATGCTGCACATTCGAGCATTTTTAAGATTTCCAAAGGTTTTCATGATACCGTCCTTACCTATGTAGTTTATCCTCCAGAATCTCCATGTACTTCTCAGCATTTTCTTTTACACTGGTCACTGCAAAATAAAGGACAAAGTTAGGTAATGATGTAACTGTACAGTTCTATGGAGGTCTTCTTTTTTTAAACCAACACATCTCTTACCCACATATTTTACACATATCAGTTAGGAATAAGAATTTCATTAATCTTTTTCACATTCAAATTACAATGTGGGTGTCTTCTCCCTTTTTTCTTGAAAATCTATTGTAACTATATTATAATAATAGATAAATAACGAAAGCATTAACCTCTTGGTTGGGCCAGAAAAACGGTGAGACTAAAAAAGACACAGTTTGTAGAAGCTTCCTCTTGACAAAAAAAACCCCGAAAAAAGACAACAATGACAGCCAAAAAAAAAGTCATCCCCACAAAAAAAGAAATACTACCTACACAGCTAGGTCCTCCCTTTTATCTTTAGGAGGAGTAAGCCAGCCTAACAAATGCATCAGTACATGCACAACAGTCCTTTAAATTGTTATCAATCTTGTATCAAACTTTTTCTGATAAAAACAAAACACTATAGAATGAAAAGAAATACCCCTCAAGATTCTTAAGAAATTTAGGTTGGGTTTTTTGTTTTTTTGTTGTTTTTTTTTTTTTGTGGTTTGGTGTCTGGGGGGATAGTTGTGTATGTGTTGGTTAGTTTGTTTTTAAAGTTCAGACTTGAACATTCGCTGCGGCCCTACAACTTCTTCACCCAGAAGACACTCCAAAAGACTACCTACCATCACACAGCAACAAAGCTGTTCTTTTGAATGACCATTGGTACTTCATCAATGGCAGAAAGTAAATCTCCTTCAGGAAAATGGAGACTTTCAGATAATAAGCATTTTCACAATATGACAACTTTTCTTCCCCACTCCTTAACAGCTGCTTGCAAAGTCCAAATCTAGTAGGACTGTAAATCTCTAGGTTTCTTTTAAAGTCTTATTCATCATACATCAAATATATATTTTTGTATGAGAGGCATCCTACAGGGCATCACTGTTTTTATGGGTCAAACATACCATATGGATCAGGTACCCTGTGAATTTACCCACTCATCTCCCCCACCTTCCTTACAATACGATGGCTCCAAGCACAGCTTACACACATCAAGTGCTTTCCCCTTCTGTGTTTGTTGGATTTTTTTCCCTTCACAAAGAAGAATGTCACCCACTAAAGCCTGACCAGAAAACTCTGCATTAGCCAAATCAGCTGTGCTGAAGTTTCCTTGCAGAGGAGCTCACTGAGGTAATGCCATTAGCAGCAAGCATCAGGGTCAGTGTAACATCGACTGTCTGCAGAGGGTGGTGTTCACCAGGTCACACAGCAGTCACACGTCACTGACGCTGTCTGCAATGCAATGGCAAGTACAGAACACATTCTGCAAGGCTGATTTACCTTTCGGTTATTTTGTTTTGCTTTGCTTGTTATATGATTTTATTAGGTTAGCAAACAAACAAACCAACCAAACAACAAAAAAAACTGAAACAAACCCACCACAGCCCCAGAAGTCTGGAAGCAGGATTCTGCAATATTATATTGCACACAGACAACTGCATTAGTTTATACATTCACAAGCCAAATTACTCATTAGAAGAGTGCTGATGGATATTGTGCAGAAGACTTTATAAGGATTTCTGCAATGGCACTGGAGACTAAATAACTTTCCCTAGCTTGGAGCAGTTCTGTAACAACTACAGGGCTTAGTGAAAGCTCACCATTTCCTTATCCTGCTTTTATTCCTACACTTCCCATGGAACTGAGGAGAACCTGCAAGACAGTGAGACTTTCTTTAATGACACACTGCAGCTTTATAAAAAGGGCCACCACTTCTTGCAAACTCCCTATCCATCAATCCCCAAATGTGCTGACCTGAGGCCCAGTGCATGCTTTGATAGCAAATAGCTTCAAGGTGTTCTGGTGCTGTACTTCCCCTTCTCCTGCCATTGTCACAGTGTCCTTCAACATGAGCTGTTATAACTCAGGGGCTTATTCTTTTGGATAACAAAGTCAGCAGATATTATTAATTTTTGGAGAGTGATGAGAAGAGGTGAAGAATCTGTTTCACACTCACTTTGTTTCTAACCAATATAGAGACTTCTTACGTTACATGAAAGATAAACCTTGCTTTCAATTTCTCCTGCTGTGCTTGTCACTTTTTAATTGGGTTTGATCTGATAGAGTAATTCGCACTTTCACAGTTCAGTCCTGCCCCTACATGCAATTTTACAATGCCCTTGAAGCACACAGCTTAATATACCAGCATTATTCAATGACAAAAAGTAATGGACAAGAATACACCACTAGTCAAAAGTAGGTCAGCAAAAAGCTAACACTCATTTGGAAATCACCTCACATCACTAAACCCTACTCTCTCCTGTCAAACGTTTTAACTACATTAAAAGAAATGCAAACTTTGCTGCTGAAAGAGAAAGCTCCCCAGACTAGCTTTGTCTCCTTGCCTTCTTCTCTATGTAATTGGAAAAGCTGTGATCTGGAGATTTTGCTGGAAGGGAAACACATCTTAAAAATCTGATTAAGGTTACTTCCCTTGCAACAAACTGTAGACAGCACTGCAACAAATACAGAAATACTTTCAGCCTTTTAGATCATCCATTGAAATAGAAGACAAGCAACAGATTAGCAGATTTTTTTGTTCTAATTTAATGAATCTATTCACCGTCACTTCAAAGCAAAAAAATGCAACCAGGAAACGGTGTGTGCCTTCAATCTGGCCCAGAAAGTACTAGATGACAGAGAAAGGAAAGAAATAATAATTTATGAGATTCTTCTCTGTATGCCAAATGGTTTATTTTCACATTTAAGTGAATGGGGTTGCCTTTTTCCATCAGTTCTCTGGGGATTTACAGGCTTAGCTTATATTGGCCTTGAGGGGAGTTATTAAAATAAAGAAGCGCAAATTCTCTACTAAAATAAAGAAGTATAAATACTTACAGAAGATCAGAACACCATGTTATTTGCTAAGACTAAAAATAAACTTCTCTTATGAAGTCTTAATTGAAGAAAAGTGAGTCAGCATTTCTTTCCCTTATTTTATCTTAAATTTTTCTTCCCCCTTACAGCAGCAAAATCCAGTCTCAGAATCAGTTCTGGTCAGACAGAACTGAGGAGCAGCAGTGAGCTCCCATGGTGGCCTTTTAATTGCTACAGAATGTAAATCTGCCATTTTAGAAGCTGCATAAGTACCATTCAATAACTAACATAGGTAGCATTCCTTTAAAGTATCATCACATGCCATTTCTCATCTGAAAGCAGCCCCAGTGGGGTAATGCTATTTCTATTACTTACAAAGATTATTCAAGCCTGCACATGAAAGCGTATCATTACTTTTAGTCTTCAGTCTTTTATTCTTTGGTCCTCTAAAAAAATTGAACTTAAAAAGATCCATGGACTATGAGATATGCTTTGGATTCTATGATCAATATTTTCTAAAACTTTATAAAACCTGAGTATCTGACAGGAGACACCTCAAACCCAGTGTTCATATGAATGCTACAGATGTAGAAGCTTGGCAACTTAGAATAAATCTTTAAAATTGAATAAGGGGCTTAAAAAATGGTAGTCAATACCACAGCAGTTTTCACAGGTCAGTGGTTCTCTACCAGACAAATCATCCACTGAGTCCAAGAGATACAAAATCTGAAGTAAATTTTTTGCCTTCCATTCTCAAAGGTATTATTTTTTCTTGCTCTTTTTTTTTTTTTTTAGGATAGACAGATAGACATATAGATGAATAATGACACATAGTTTTACACAAAATCTGATCCACAAGCATTATGTTCCTTCTCAAATATTTTATTAGGTAGAGTAAAACTCTCACTGGCTTCAAGGATATTTTTGCCTGACTTAAGGATCTAGGAATAAAAATAAAAATAACTGCATAGACATGCATGAATCTACTCTGAGGATAGAATTAGGTGTGAACAAGGCCGACATGTTGTTTCTGCTGTCACTACTCTTTTTTAAATGTAAAGATTTTTATTAATACTAAGAGAAAATTAAAGCAGAAAATGATTCTATGAAAATAATTCTGATCTTCTCTGTCATGAAAGATATACTACATTCATGTGTGAAGTTGGGGTCTGTAAAATTGAAGAATGGCTATGATATATTTAAAGATTCACTTGAAAAGACAGTCAGACTTCAGAGATGACATCTCAGCTACCCAACTGCACTCCGAGATGATTTACCAAGCCTCAGTAAAAAGATTTTGGATTACAGAATGGTAAGGAATTTTGCATCCTGCAAACAGACAGGGGAAAACCCCAAAGAACAAGCTCTGTGTGAAGAACAATGGCCACTCTCCAATACGTTGTTGCCAAGGAATTCATGTAGAAAGAACAGAAAAGGTCAGGATTAAGGGCACAAAAATAATTGCCTTATTAAAAAAGTGTAAATACTTTAAAAAGGTAAATTAAATTCTATGCTGGTTCCCTGTCATTCAGTAATGAAGTAAATACTGAGATACATTGTTATTATCTGTCTCTACCAGGAATCGTAGTTTGTTCCAAGAAATGTGCTAATCTTCTAAATAACACTGCAGAACAGCACAAAATAGCTGAGGAAATTACTGCCACCAAAGATGAGGTGGCCAAAATTTAGGAGTCCAAAGGAACTGGCTACTTTGCAATTAGAAAACACTACATGAAAGTGAACTGGAAACACAAGCATCTGTAGTGAATATCTAAGAAATTAAAGCCAGACATTTAAAGACACAACCCAATCTTACTTGATGGAAGTTGAAAATATTCTCTGCCTAACTGGAGATGATTCCATAACTCAATCACAAGGTTTTTCCCTCCTTCTGTAAGCAGCTGGCCTGGAGAATGGGTTACTGTCCTGCCACAGAAATGGAAAGCTCTGCTTTGCAGCGGCATACCACTGGCAGGCCGCTCAGGAGCAGCAGTTCTGCTGGGACTGAGATCTGTGAATGCAGCAGGGCTGCTAGACAGTTTCAGTCCCTCTGGATGGAAAAAAGTCTGCAACAACAGCTGGGTGATTCAGTAATGTTGATCTTATCATAATCCCATCCCACAGGAGAAGAGGGGTCTTTCAGGGATCCATTGTCAAATGACACTCCACTGCTTTCAGAGCTCTCAGAGGGATGGAGTATCTTGTCCATGTGAAGATTTCCATCAGCATCACTTTTCTCTCCAGCACTAGGCAGTCAGCTGCTCTGATAGCAGAGAGCAACACTTCTGATATATAGAAGCAAACAACTAGAAGTTCCATCTAAAGCATCACTGTCTTAAAATACTTTGCTCACTCTCACATTTAAAATCTTGTAGTATAATTCCCCTTTATATCTTCTAACTCTGGAAAAATATGGGAAGTAATAAAAATCTATGAAGAGTGATAGAGAAATACAAAATTGGCAGAACACAGGACAGCATAGCATTTTGCCCCTAAACACTGCACTGAAACAGGAAAAGACTGAAACAGTGTGAACAACTCACCTTCCTCAGGAAGTTCCCTTTGGAGTTTGGTGCAGTGTCTACCACTCAATGTCTCCCTAACACATTGGTACATCCTGAACAGGAGGAAGTGTAGTCTAACCTCCAGACATGCTGGGAATGGGTGGGCACTGCAAGCCCAGGAGAACCAGCTTCCTCTTTTTAGGAGATCACATAAAGGCCAACTTTGGCCATGTTTTTCCAGCTCATTTGGAAAGATGGCAGCATTTTATACATAGCAGAAGCAGGCAAAGAAAATGCTCCTTCTGCTTGTGTCAAAGTTCCCAACATATTAAGAGATGGCTTAATTTCTAGACCTTGGTGTGACACTTATTTTGAGCATGCAATAAGACAAGTGGCACCTTGCCTTTGATGTAAAGAATAACAGCTAAACATAGATAGCATACAGAAGATACTGATTTTAACAGAGAAGCCACATTCTGCTCTCAAGTTAGATGTCAGAGCAGATATAAGTTATGGAAAATCTCAAAATGAACAGAAGTTTGACAAAGAAATAAAAACCAGAAAATAGATCTTACAAAGAGAAATGACAGGAGGTGCCAGCAGCTCTGCCTGTAACAACTGACAATTCTGTCTTTGAGCAAGGCATAAAAGGTTTGCAGAGGTGACAAGGAGCAGGGGGAAACCACCCTGCATAAAAAGGCACATTGGAGAAACAGACATTCCAAGAATCTGCCTCCTGAACCTTCTTTGTTGTATGCAGTACTTTTCATCCAAAGAGACAGGTGACCCTTCAAGCTCTGTGATGATTAAATTGCCTAAATTCAAGAGAATTACCATACTTTCACATGGTTTCTGAGCTTCTTTCAAATTTCTGCTAAATCTGTCAAACCTGACACAGGGATTCCTTCCCTGCAACATGTGGGAGACAGCAGGCAGAAAGAGGCAAATTACTTTCAGTAAATAAATTACCTTAAAAATAAAAAACCAGCTGAAATTTTATGCACTGTTTTATTACATAGCATCAAAGCAAGCATCCTGATTATAAACTGAATGGGCATTTGGCTCAGCAGTCACCAGAACACATAATAACATGAAAAAAGATCTGCCTTGATACTATGAGAGACTATATGAAGTGCAGGGAGCACCTGACAAAGCAAATAGCACCAGACCATCCACCTGTGCAGCCCCAGGTCTGGAAGCAGCCTCCTGGCCTTCCAACTTCTCCCCTGCACGTACCACCTCTGTAGTAATCACAGGGTATCACATGCTTGGTTACTTTTCCACAAATTATTCAAAAGCTACAAAGGACTGGAGTGCCCTAAGTGGAAGTTTAAACTGGCTGCAGAAAACCAGGGAGAGAGAGAGAAAACCATTCCTGTTTCATGTGTTTGGTACTGGATGACAACATTCTCACTTCAGGGTAATCTGAGCTCAAACCGAATTCCCTCTCTGCTTTACACTGCTGACATAAATAAGCCTAACTTGCCCCAGAAAAGTTTTCTTCATTGCAGACAGGTTTATTTAAAATCAGATAGGACATGGATTCATGCTCAATTTCTAGCCTCAGAGTGACTGTATAGTACCACTTCTGGAAGAATGCTGGAGATCTTCACCAATAACATCGTTGGAGGATGGAGGCTCCTGAATTCTCGTATGGGAAAGTAAAGGTTAAGTTTTCCTCTCCCATTCCATCACTTGGATAGGACTATCCTCTTTTCCTTGCTTCTCTGCAGCCACCAGAATCATTGTTTACACTTTGTTACACAACAACTTATTAACTTACTTTAGTACTGAAAGTATAATCTCTTTTCCAAAACCCATGAGAAAAGTTTCCTTTCACTTTTCTATTCTTATTTCTCTTGCATTCTTTACTAAGCAACTGGGGAGAAACAGAGAAGACAGAGATATCAGAAAGAAATCTGCTTACTTTTTCTCCTACCTGGTTCTCCTCTCTGCCTATTTGCCACCTATTACTTCAATCCTCTGCTGACCATCTGTTCAGCCTCCCTGCTCCAACAACAACAAAAAAATTCCTTTTTTCCTTTCTCCTCACAAGCAAAGCCTGAACATCAAGGAGAGCCCTCATGTGTCCAGCTTGCCCTCTGTATATTGTCAGCAGTCACAAGACATCATCTGGAAATTATTACACACCCGGAATGAGGCAACCAGACTCAACATGTGCAAAGGCACCAGAAGAGTTCAAACTTGTTACTTGAATTGCCACAAGTTTTTCCTGGAAGTAAGATTTATTTTAACACTGTTAGATAAGATAAAAAGACCCAGAATGAGCCCTTTATATAGCTTTCCAAGACAAACAACAGAGAACAATCAAGGCTTTATGCATGAGCTAAGCTCCATGACAATTACTGACAACACCTAATGCCTATGTTATGAAAGGCAGGAACAGGTCAAACATTTCTCTCTGACCAGACAAACTATAAAACAAGTGAAATTAAATTTTTGCCTTAAGAGGATACTTTACAGCTAATATGGATGATCCATAGATCAGGGGACACATGTCACGGACATCAAGGCTTCTAAAAGACACAGTAGCTGGTTTCAGGTGGCTGTTCTGCTGAACTTCCACCTAATGCTTTCATACCTAAATTATAGCTAAAAAATTATATTAAATTACTAACCCACTTGGACTTTTTAATTTAAGGTCACAAAGAAAAGATGACCAAAGATTTTTCTCAATCACTTACCCCTCCAGAATTTTTTCTCTAGAAGGACTCTGCAAAATTTCAGGCTAATATTAATACTGCTGATTATACTTTTCCTATCTCAATATGCTTGCTAGTCAGGCCATATAAATTAGCATGAACCCTGGCACCTACAGAGAGACAGCCCTAAGTCAGAGAATAAATATATATTTACTTCAACAAATACAATTAATTATTGCAAAAATTGTATTCAGAACTTCTTTATTGAACAAACCACATCACTGTAACACAGAAAATAAAATTAGAAAAATGGATTTTTCCCCCAAATGCTGCTGTAGAATCTGGTTACTAGAAGTGATTAAAGGCAGAGCAGCATACAAGCATAAGAGTTTTGAAAAGCAACAAGAAAAGGGAAAAAAAGTGTTCAAAACGCAAAAGCTATCACTGACAAAGGGAAATCACACTTACTTTCATAGTAGAACAATTGCTACTAAGACATCAGTCCTTCAAATAATTTTAAAGAAAGCAAAATGGAGCTTAAAGGTATATACTGAAGGTTAGAAGTAATACAAATTGCAATAGTGATGAGAAAGAATATTCAGCATTGCAAGCTGTTTTTTAACAACCTTGAAATGACATCAAATAAAGCAGGGACTTCCTGTACCAAAGCTTACAAACGATACCTGCAAATAGCACTAGCTTACATTTTCATACTGCTGTTCTCTCCAAGGACCTAGAACAGGTCTTGAAACTTCAGAGAAGCAGAAATTTCTGTTTTGAAAAATAGCTGACAAGGACACTATGATACAGAGAAGCAGTGTCCCACACACACTGAAGTTTTCAGAAACCCTTCGTAAACTACTTGACCATTGTTGGCTATACCAGTCGTCCTTTCTGCAATGCAATTACAGCAATTTCAAACAAGAAAAAAGCTGAAGCTGCTCAGCAGAGAGGTTGAACAGAGCCTGTTCTGCAGCCATTTCGGGAACAAGGGAGATTTAATACATCACTTTCCTTAATCCCTAATAATCGTTGCCCTAGCTGCTTCCTCCTGGCATTATGCAACCTGCACATAATGGCAGATGAGTTTCATTAAACCCACAAGTAATATTTGGCTATGCCTGACATCTCAATGTAAACATGATGCTTTTGACCATGAACATGCAGTGATGCCTTAAAAGCCTCTCTGCTCCTTACACACAAAGCTGGGGCAGATATTTACACAATGTAAGTGGGAGAATTACTGCAGCTGAGCAAAACAGATGTACTTACAAGAACGTATGTGCACTAAGTGCTTCTACTAATCCCGAGCACCCAAAAGGGCAGAGTCACAGACACAAGGGCACACTGTTGAGGGGACAGATGTTTTTTGAACTGCTTTTAAGACAGGATCATTAATTTAATTGGCTGACTTTAAAATGTTGCTTACACTATAAATTCTTTGTTAGTTTTCTTATTAGCTTCCTAGTGCAAAACTCTACTGCAGCAGAGCCCTTGAAAACAACAGCTTCAATATCTCTAAGTTAAGGTGGTCACAATGAAGGCATAAGATTTCATACAGGGTGATAAAGTGCACTTTATAAATTAGTTGTACACACCACTTTACACTGCATAATAAAAAAGGGATTCCAATGACATTCCAATGGAAGAGAAACTCCAGCACATTGCAGATTACCATGTAATCTTCACTGATTCTACTTTCTCTTTCATATCTTTTTTTCTTGATACCCTCTTTGGTCACCAGAGCCAGGCATAAATCAACATCGTCACCTTATCTGGATAAACTATAAAATATTTGAGCTCCCTATAGCCTTTTGTTTTTTAAGGGAGAATTCATATTTTGCTTACAAAGATGATGAAAAAAGCAGCCTTATTCAAACTCTCTTTCTAGATTGAAGCAGAGAGTTTCAGCATCAATAGAAAATCTTTTGTTTGAATTAAACCCTAAGACCTCTCTTCATAAAAGAAAGAAATTAAAGACATTGCTCCTCATATCAAGTCTCTGCATTGCTATATTGTAAGTAGGATGAGTGAACTCATTCTTCAAAACAGCAGAATGTTTTCATGCAGTGGCCTTAAAAAAAAAAATCCCTGAAAATAGCAAGTTCTGTTGAAACTGACACTATTTCTTGACTTTTGACTATGATTTTCTTTTTCGTACATTTTATTTGCCATATGACCCAAGTTGTCTCCCTCCCTGACTCCTAAGTCTAGCTATTTGTCATTTTCTCCTCCGCTCTTCTTTTCAGTTTCTACTCTGCCTTTCAAATTCCTCTTTTTCAGATTTTGTCAGCTTTGTTCTTTCACTTAAGCTGTAAATCATTCCATACCACAGGGAATTTTACTTCTGGTTTTGCTGTTTGTACCAAACTTTCAGTGTTTAAACCACTTCTAGAAAAGAAAACTTTTAAATACAAGCTAGTAAGGGCTCCTGAGACACTTTACTGGTCATTCTGGTGATGTTGAAACAACTTCCCAATGGCTGATGTAGACTCTTCTACAATAGCTTAATTGAACGTTTTTTAATACCAAATGTTCTTTAGGTATGATTTCACATGCTTAGTTGATGTCATCTTCATGACCTACATTATTTTTCAAGAGTCACGTTGAAAAGGAAAGTGTTAGTTTCTTAAGTTTTGAAGACATGGGGCAGAAATCCAACTCTGGCAAAAATCAAGGTCCAAATCTTCAGAAATCCTAACATCTGCAGCAAGAACAGCATTATGAGGCTATTCCAAAATGTCCAGCTTCAGGATTAGAATTATGCCTCCTCTCTTAACCTTCTCACTAAGGTGCAAGAACAGCAGTAACTTCTGGACACTCTCAGGACAAACTAATCAGCTCTACAGACAACATCCATCCATTTCTCATCATTCCTTCATGGAAAAGGTGGACAGGCAGATGGAAGTGTCCACCAGCTGGACCACAAAAAACCTGGGGTGTGGCACCTAAGGAATGAAATTTTCTATGAGTCTCACAGCCTGAAAATAGAGAAGATGACTCAGGTTTCCTGCTCTGGTATCCAGCCTAATTATTGGACAGTTAACAGCTTAAGAGAGCCAGTCTGCCTGGAAACCACTGGAGAAAAGAGAAGTGGAGGGAGTCAAATAGGAGAAAAGAGCTGTGATGAAGAGCAGGTTGAAAGGTGCTGCTGAAGAACTGAGCCCAAGGAAAACTCCGTTGATCTGCAGCAGACAAGCAGATTACAGCCAGCTTTCTAGGGCACTCTGTTCAAGTGTGAGTAGAGCCAAGTGGTACAGTTCACCACACTGGAGAATAATTTTTCAATTGAGGTGCTGCCTCTTTGCCTGGCTGACAGACTAATATGTCATTTAAACAATTACAGTGGTTTCTCTGTCGTCTTCCCTCGCAATTCAATTTCAAACATCGGGACAAATTGCCCACCATCTAATATGAGCAGACTTGTACCATCCTGCATGTTTATGCAAAGTTGAGGAACATTCAACATTTTCCCAACTTTAATGTCCCCCATAGATTTTGCTGCTAACACCAAGTCAAGTTTTAGAAATGAGAAATGCTCACAAAGCAAATGCTTCTACAGTGTTGAATTGCAAGTGCTGTTTGTGCATTTTAGCTGTGAAACTTCCAGGGATATCAGTAGGAGTCACACAGCTAAATCCCTAAGCAACACTTTTGGAAATTACTTATATTTAAAGGAGGATTAGAAGAAAATACTTCTTAAGCCATTTTCCATGTAACATTTTCAGTCTAAAATTTGGAGAAATACAGAATCATTTGGGGGAAATACATGATTCACTGGATATCAGTTTTTCCATCCAATTAGGTTGGGCAGCTACGCTGAGTATTTAACACACACTCTTGCTTCCCCCTCCCTTTCCACAGAGTGTATATATTAAACAAAAGTTAAGACTTCTGGGTTTTCAACTTTGTTGATTTTACATTCCTTCTGGGATTTAAAGTACTACTTTGTTTAATTATTTTTTCTCTACTCATCCACAGTATTGAATGACAGTAATAATGAACTCAGAATCATTGTACAAATCCCAGTAGGAACCATTCACAGTTTGCTAATAGGACATTATATTTGCATTACCAAGTTCAGTTCAAAGCACGTTGTGTAAATTAGCTCTGAGGGTTACTACCGTGAATCTAAAACCAGAACATCAGGTCAATTAGCACAGCTCCAAAGTACAGTATTTTGGGTGAAAACATAAGGGGTATGATTAAAATTCTAGGAAACCCTCTTTTTGGCTAAGTGCCTCTGAAAAGATGTCTGGTTTCACTTCTGGGAGAAACCAGAATGCCACAACTCAGAGCAGTGTAGCCTAATGACAGTGACCCTGCTGCCAGATAAGCACTACTGTTCTAAAGAGGGGGCAAAATTAACTCCCAGGAGGTGTAGAAATCCTCAGAACCCCACAGAGACACTTCCTTTCCCATCCAAATTAAACAAACAGGTGAGTATGAGGAAGACATGTGAGGATGTGTGAATTTAACATAGATTATATTGCTTACATAAAAATGCAACTAAGCCACAAAAGATACTCAGTTTCCTCCACAAAGACAAACCCAGCATGCACCAACCCACAGCCAGAGACTAAAAAGTCACAGTTTAATAATGCTGAAAGGAGGCCCACAACAAATTAAGGCAAGAAGTTCCCAGTAACAAGTACTGTAGGATTATTTATTTTTAGGGCAGACAAACATACATGTACACACAGAGACACAAATATGGAAGTAGTTAATGAACTTAAAGAACTTCAGAGTCCACACGGCATCTTTAGACAAACTGCTAGAACAGAAGTATGCAGACTTGACAGGAAAAGAGATATCCTAGTTGAGTTCTACCTCATAACCACAACTGATGAAGCCAGAAAGTCTCACCTAAAAAATAAGAGGAAGGACCAAAATGGATATTATTCTGGTCAAGTCTGTTAATTGGTCTAGATCCTACAGTCAGTTCAGGTCAGCCATCAAGTCAGCACAGCACATGGGTTATACATCTGCCTGGACAAAGATGGTCTTAAGATTAATTCCTTGAAACATTTTGTGGTTAAGCTTCTGAAATTTTAGCGCAGCTGCCTTGAAAGGATGCTTACTCTGTAAATGCTAACACATCACTACTCTCCGCAGAAAGATTTTTGAAATAACCTTTAGGCAACTTCAAAATTATTTTACCTTAAAAGATGGGATTTCAGATTACACAACAGAAGTCATTCAATGGACAGGCTTTATACTCCACTGTATAAAAATGGTCATTCCTCACACAAGAAGATGGCTGGAGCTGGGACACAGAGGGGTATTTCATCATTAATATTTATAATTCTTTAATTCATTAGGCTGCAGCCTAATGGATCCACAGGGGCTGAACCAAGGAGAACTCCTCACAAGCCTGAAAGAAATTACTGTGATATATACAGGACCAGGTAGAAAGGTATAAATAAAGAGATACTGGGAAACAAATTCGATGTTTTGAGTCGAGTACCTCCACAAAATACTTTCAGGTTCATGTGCATGACCAGCTAAATAGCTGTAACCTCCTGGTGGAAGTGGTGAGAATGAAAGGACCTGCCTATGTGAGAAAGCAGCACACAAATACATAACAGATTCCACCCTAGCTGCAATGCAAAGTGATGTGTGAAACAGAAAATGGGCTTTTAGTGAATTATAAATAGCTGGCAAGGGCTGAATACTCAGCTGGGCAAAAAAATGCTTTATATGGGAGACAGTAACACATGAAAGATCAGAATGCATACATAAATTGAAATAAAATGAATATGTTGTTAGAATACAAAAAACAAAAGTCATATTTTGAAAAGTAAGCACTATAAGATGCTTACTATTGCATGACAACTCAGCAACAAAAAGAGATGAGCTGGAGTGCCCAGAAAAGTAAGAGATTTAGTATAATAAGTGCTTCTGAAACTAGGTAGAGTAACACAAATCAAATGACTGCTTATTGTATACCTACTCAGTAGCACAGGAAACTTAGATTAGCCTTAGGAGTCTTAGATTACAAGCATAAATGAATTTGCAGAAGCAGTGAAGCAATATGTTACCGCAAGATTCTATAGGATCTACTGTGAAAAATATTGTTTCCTTAAAGGACTATTCAGCTGAATTTGAATTCTCCAAAATTTTTTTCAAATCCTTATGGGTTGTTTTCTTTCCTTATTTCAATTACAACTCTTCTTTTCAATTTGCTTTTATTTTCCATTGTGTTCTTCTAATGTTTCTTCCGTCACTTTATATAATCATTAAAGAGGCAGAGAAACTCTCAAATATTTTGTCCTTAACAAGAAAAAAAAACACAAACCCAAGATTCTTCTGTCATTCTGCCCTTCTTCTATATTCACACTGAAATATCAATTACAAGTTTCCTTTTAACATACACAGGTGCACAAATGTACCTGAATCTGTGTCAGACTTCTAGGTGCATCCACACAGGGTCAAGGCAAACAAGAGTGGGGAAACAAAGCTTACTTCTGCTTCCTCTGTGTCGAACATGATTCTGTCAGTAAATCATCTCCCTAATGAGTGGTGCAACTCTTATTCTTAATTGTGCATTATTCCCATTTTCAGCATTTTTAAAACAAAATTATCTAAAAAGAAAAGATGTCCAAAGGGGGAATCATACCCTAAGAAAATGCATTCGAGGAGCAGCAATTAAATACTCACTTTCTAAAAAGTTGTAAGGCAGAATTGCTTAATAATGATTCATTTCAAATGAACCCAAAGAAACTCAGATTTTTAATAACTTCATTCTCCTTGGTCTTCCCCAGAAGATATTTAAACAGGGCACATGATTGCAATTAGCAGCAGGAAGCAAGTATTGCTTCACTAAAGCAAAATGAAGCATGTCAGCATAGGAAAATACAGCTGCCTGCTTTGACTTCTGGCATTTGATTTTGGTCAAAATACATTTTTTGTGGATTTTTTGTCATTTGGATAGCTGCAATTCTTTGAAAAGCATTAACATTTATGTTTTTATAATTATTTTTAACAGAGTTTTGAGTGCTTGTTGTTCCACCAAATCAGAAGATCTGTAAGAAGTATTGGCCAGCTGAACTGGTCAAATTGACAACTAGGGGCCATGTATGGTCATTTCACAGAGCCCTGACACACAGCCCCTGCCACATGAGGTTGTCACCTCTTCCTGCGGGGCTTCTTCATAATTTACTAAAATCCATGCTCTGTGCTTTAAGGAGGAGGTCTCCTCAACTTTTTCTGTCATGCCTTCCTTGAAAAACAGGAATCTCTGGCTCCTGGATGTTCTGGAGCAGAAGCACACTCGAGGCCAGCAGAGGGTGAACAGTGCCACCTCCTGCCCCACTGCCCCGGGCTCATGGGCCATGCCAGCCCCCGGCTGCAGCCAGCCAGGCGTGAAATGACTTACCAGGTTCAGATGGCACAACAGACCTGCCGAGCTTCACAGGGCAGGGAGGAGCGGGGAGACACACAAAATGAGGGGGAATGAAAAGAAACCCTTGTGTCACAGCTTCTGTCACCCTGCCATAAAAATCATCATGCAGTCTAGTAAGCATCACCTTTGATAAGCCTTTTATCTTCCACCCTCCTTAGTTAAGGACTTAGCAACAAAAGCATTAAATGACACTGGATTTCCTTTATTTGATTTGTACTGCCTTAAGATTTCATCAGTTCTGAAAGATGTCAGTGTAATCTGCTTTCTACTGGGCATGGGTAAGGCCACACAGATACACTGCATTCCTCTTATAACAAAAATAAAAGTAATTATCCTGCTTTGCCAATTATTTGAAGAATATTTGTTCTTTTGCCCTAAACTCCCAAGAAACAAACTCTGCAGCTTCACTATTTACCTATAGTGCTTCTTGTCTTTACAGTGATTTCTAGGAAAACAATGCTACTCTCAAGTACATTTTTGTGATGGATTTTAATTTTCCCTGAGGACAATTTCATTCTTAGAAATGGCACATTAAAGCAAACATTCTTTAGACAGAGAAAAAATATACAGGCACCCTAATAAGCTATAAATCCTCTCCACAAGCTTCTGTTGTCATTTTAAGACTTAAATTATCTTTGTTGCTGTGGATTGGGTAATCATAGCATTCCAGATGTTGATGAAGGAACCAGATGGACAACAGAGAAAATAAAATCCTTCACTGTCCAAAAAAGTCTATTTCAGGAAAAAACTTCTTACAAAAAGCACAGAAGCAATAATGTACTTGGGATACCCTGATGGGAATTCTAGCTGATGGGATCCACAACTATTTCAGATCAAGCAGCTTCAGACCAAAGTGACAGCTTGCATGGCTGGACTGTAAGGGCAAATCTCAGCCTCTCAAAAGTGTACTTCATTCACTGCAACAGCTGAAATGAAATGAGGATTCTCATCTTTTCCTAAAACACTGAGCAGAATAAATGTCCTCTAGACTTGCCAGGATGATTAATAGAAGACTCCTTTGGGAATTATCTTTTGGCAAAAAAAGAGCATCTCTCAGGCTACTTGTGCTTCTGCCCAAGATGGGACACTCTGTACCCAGCAGCCTGCAGATGACAGCTGCATGCAGCCTCCTCCATGAGGAAGCTCTGTGGGTCCCCCAGGGGTCACTACTGGGGATGACACTGTTCAGCATTTTTGTCAGCAATGCTGATGGTGGGACAGAGTGCTCCCTCACCAAGCTCACTGAAGACACCAAGCCTTGAGGTGCAGACAATGCACTGGAGGGGAGGAATGACATCCAGAAGGACCTGGACAGGCTGGAGAGGTGGGCCCATGCAAAACTATGAAGTTCAACCAAGCATAGTGCAAGGTCCCACATGCAGCTTGGGGCAATCCCAGGCATACCTACAGGATGGGCAGAGAAGGGACTGAGAGCAGCCCTTCCAGCAAAGATCTTGGGGTGATGGTTGATGAACAACTCAACATGAGCTGGCAATGTGCACCTGCAGCCCAGAAAACCAAGGAAATCTTGGGCTGCAGCCAAAGGAATGTGGTAAGCAGGTCAAGGAAGGTGATCCTGCCACTCAGTAGAGACTTGTGAGACATCCACCTGGAATCCTGCATCCAGCACTGGTGTCCCCAACATAAAAAGGACATGGAACTGTTGGAGCAAGTCCAGAGGAAGCCACAATATTCATAAGAGGACTGGAGCACCTCCCATATGAACACAGGCTGAGAGAGTTGTGTCTCCTCAGCCTGGAGAAGAGAAGGTTGTACAGAGATCTCATTGCAACCTTCCAGTATCCAAAGGGGGACACAGGGAAGCCGGAGAGGGACTCTTTGTCAGGAATGCAGTGATAGAACAAGGGGGAATAGGTACAGTCTGAAAGAGGATAGGTTTAGATTAGGTATTAGGCAGAAATTCTTTACTGTGAGGGTGGTGAGACACTGGAACAGGTTTCCCAGGGAGGCTGTGGATGCCCCAACTCTGGCAGTGCTCAAGGCCAGGTTGGGTAAGGCCTCAAGCAGCCTGGTCTAGTGGGAGGTGTCCCTGGCCATGGCTGAGGAGGTTGGGACTGCATGATCTTTATGGTCCCTTCCAACACTTAACATTCTACATTTCTATAAACCACTCATCACCCTGCTTTTAAATGAGTACCATTTGCTCCCGGATCCTAAAAACTAAGTGATGCTCTTCACAGAGAGAGGAACTGTTTTACCAGTCCAGTTCCATGAACAGAGACTCAGAAAGACATGGGTACTGTATCAACATCAGCTGAGAGTACAGGGATCAGAGACAGGAGCTGAATCCAAGTGTCCAACTGCTCGGTTTGTTACTCCAAACTGCACACTGCTTCAACAGACTCACAGCCAAAGATTATTCAACACAACCAAAGTTAAAACTATTTCTAAAAGCATTATCGAGGTGAAAGCAGGTCCCATCCTCAGCTGTGAAAAAGTATACACTGCATACTAATGCACATTTCACCCCAGGTGATGGGCTGGATGAATCATTGTGCCACCTAAAGGACCAGAATGCTTCACAAGTTCACTGGGGAGATCCCTGCTATCAGAAATAGCCAGTGTTCAGGAAGATTGCTTTCCAGTCTCCAGCACAGGGAGGCTCCACCCATCACACCAAAGAACAGTTGGGACATGCCAACAGTTCGTGGAGGGCAAGGCACCCCAGGTGACAGATTTTATGACCTACTGTGACTGACAATGCCTATCAAGGGGATACTCAAACTCTCTTCAAAGAGACACTTTAACTTGCAAAAGTCAAAGCAAAAAGTTAATCAGCTGGAATGTACCACAGAAACAAACTCTAACTCTTTTCATCCTTTCAGCAAGGCTCTGCTTTTGACCTGCTTTTTTCCCCTTTTTTTTTTCTACTTCCATTTACCCTTCTTCAAAAAGACAATCAACAAAGGTATTTCATCTATCTGCAGGCACAGCTTCAGTAACTGCACCAACTGTCTCTGTTGTTATAGAGTCAGTGTCAGCATGCAGCTTAACCCCAAAAGCACATGCAGAACATTTGCAGCTCAGGTGGGCTGGCAGGGAAGGCAGCTTTTGGGAAAGTGGACACATATCATAAGCACAGAACTGCTGCAGGGAGCAGGGTTAGAGGGCACCACAGTACTTCATTCTGAATCCAACACATCCAAAGGATGGGAAGAGAGTGGGGAAGACAGTAAAACAGACATGGGAAGATCCTGTGTGACAAAACAGGATCTGTTCTGCATGAACATTTAAATCTCTATGTCTTTGAAAGTCTGGCTGATAAAAGTGATGTCAGCAAAATCCTGTTTTAGCTGCATTACTTAATATGCTTCCAGCTCAGCACTACCATCCCCTCAGACTGAAATGGCCAACACACACAAAGATCGACCTCAGTGCTAACAGCTGTCTCTAGTGCTGCATCAGCACAACCCATCACAGGCAAGTTACTTGCCACAGGGCACAATAGGGAACATCCAATCCAAGCACAAGTCAAATGGTATTTCAAGTCAATATTTTTTATTAGCTTTCTTCCTATTGCTATAATTTTTTCACATTTCCCTTTATAATTTTGCTAGAAATTCTTCTGCCTACGAGCCCAATACTTTCAGACTTCCTAGTAAAAACAAAAAATATATATTAAGCGATCCCTCAAAAAGCCCCTTGAAAACTTACCTCTGTTCTGAGCAGCTTCAGCTAAATTGAGATATCTATAATTGAAACAAAAGAATGAAAAGAAAACCAGAATATCCTCAAGAATCAATGCAACACAAAACACAAGGAGCAGGAAGGACGCATTAGCAGAAACATCTTCACAACTGACATCTTCAAACTACCAAAATCTTTCAAAACACTCACAAATCAAGCTTAATATACAAGCTTCAAGCATTTCTGTGTCATCTAAGTGGGATATTCCTCATAAGAGACAAAAAGTGCCCTCCTGCCAGAGAAAACATGTGAACAGCTGAAAAAATAAAAAATAATTTTTTAAAAAATCACATCCCATTACTCACCCTGATGTTCATTTTTAGTAAGTTCAGTTACTAATTCTCTCACTGACAGCTTTGTATCCTTTTTCCTGGTCATCTCCTGAGATCAGCATCTCTCAGTAGTTCCAGCTCTTGAGGAACAAACCTACAACTCTGAGACCTTCCTTTAATTGCTCTTCCTGAGCAATTAAACTTTTTATCTAATAATAATGGATTTTGAGTTCAACCTCCCACAGCATTCAGTGACGTTACTAAAGCTCTGCTTCAAAATAGCCCCAAATCATCAGCATATTGCTTAAAAAAAAAAAAAAAAAAGATAATTGAAGACAGCATCATTTTAAACTGTGGTCAGGAACAAGGAGCAAAACTCTGAACTCTGAATTTACAAAGAAACAAAAAAATTTAATTCCAAGATTTATAAGGATTCTCTTATCTTTTCCGTGAAGACTGTATCAGATTTGACAGAGAACAACAGAACAAAGTATTGATGGGGTGAGGCATTGCAGGTTGAATCAAAGAGTTCAAATAGACAGTGCTCACAGTACTGCCACTGGAAAAAAGGAAGTGAAAATCTCTTTGCCTCAATCACAACTCCTTTGTCCACCTGCATAAAACTCCCAGACAGAGTCTGGAAGCTTACTGCTTCAAGTCCTGATGAGCATTCATGGTTCACAGTAGGTAACAGGCACAAGAAGATGTAACAAGGATAGAGCAAGGGGTCATAGGACTGAGCTCCTCTAATGACAGCCTGTGTGGAAGGGGAAGTCTAACACAAAATGTGGTTGCTCTGGGGCTCACCTGGGATACACAGAATTTGTCCAAACGAGATAGCAAAGCTATGGCAAGAAATTTTTTGTGGAAAATCCTCCATGCTACTCTAATACAAGTAGTCACAGATGGATTTATATTTATAATAACTTTAGAAAGTAGCAAGTCATCATTTTCTTTACTAACTCATTTCTGATGATAATTAAAGATAATGAGTCTCAGTAGCATTAAACTTTTTTTGAAAAACAGTACTATTTTATTAATAGTTCCTTAAATTCTTACAGATTTGTTTTAAATTAAACAATAAAGCACAAACCAGGAAGATTAAATTGTGCTGTGTGGTTCAAATATAAATTTTTTTCATTTAAAATGCACAAAGCAAAGAAAAAATTTCAGGTCAAGTGAGGATAACTATATTCTTCTTGCTGATAAACAAGCCTTTGCACATATTGCCTCAGAATGTATTTTATCTTGTTAACACAAACAGCTTTGATATGAGAATTAAGGACAAAAATCATTGCTTGCTAGTTGCTTGATTGTGTTCAACTAAGATAGACTAAAAACTGTGACGAGCATTTTCAAAACCCTACCATTTCCTTGTAGAAAACTTATCCATTTCAAATCTCAAAATGTTCCTAAAGTTGCATTGAAGCAAGGAATATTTGATAAAGCTTGTTACAGACCACATTTTGAAGAAAAAAAAATTGTTTTGGAGTACAGTCACACACAAAATGTCACGATAATGACTCAAAAGCAAGGCTACTTCAAAGAAGCCAAATTATTCTTCAAGAAAATAAGAAGTTTATCTATCATATTTTCTCTTCCTAATCAAGTCATTTCCTCCTCTCAATGCCATTAACAGAGCAATTTATCTCAGCAGCAGAGCCAAATAAATCTGAATTAAATATTTTTTTAAGTTCAAATCACCTTGAATACTTGTTCTATTCCAGACTTGGAACATAGAGCTTAAACAAAAGCAACTTCATTGATGCCAAGAAAGCACATCAAGGATTTCAGGTTTTAAGGAAATGACAGCACCCTCTGTTGTAGTCCAAGAGCCACATGACTGGTACAAGTGTGATGGTAACCACGTACTTTCTGACACCACGTGTAACATTGACCTCCTGCAACATCAAGGCTTCTGGCTGGAGATGGGAGTCAGGAAGTGAGAATTTCTTTGTACAGACTGCCCATGATAACAAGACAATGTGAAGCCCAGCATCCATGTCTCATTGAGATGAACCAGTCCATCATCCTGCAGCTGGAGACTGAGGTGAGCTGGTTGCTTTTGCTGACCTCAGACATACAAACTGCTCTGAGCACCATCAGCAGCTGCTGTGCTCAATCCTTACTCTGTGGGGGCCACCATGGCACATTTGCATCCAGGGCACAGGAAAAAGAAAAGGAGAGGCCTGACTGGTGTACCTCTGGAAGGCAAAGAACATGAATGAAATGTGATGATACCTGCTACACCCTGTAAGAAGCCACTTGACTTTGCTTTTATAACATGTTTTGCCCCTGCACTCTTAGACCAAATCCAAAGATCTGAATATCTGTAGATTTTTTTTCCTCCACTCTCTTTTTCCAGAAGTTGACTGTTCTGTCCAAGCACCTCACATCCAACATCATCAGACAGGCTCAGACCATAAAAATGCAGACAAGGGGTGGAACATCAGGAGGCAGAGAACAGCTGAAATTGCTCTAGGGAGCACTTTCTGGAGAAATATAATCTGATCAGTGAAACCATAGAAAACAAAAGCAGAAAGGATCCTGGCAGAAAGAGAACCAACCTGCCTCTGAGAAGAGGCCAAGCAGCACGAACTGTTGGAGCTGCACCTGATGGAGCAGAAAGAAACCCAGAGAGAGGAATAACAAGAGCTTTATTTTTGCAGTCACAGTGGTGACTGTGGCCAGCACAGTGCCTCAAACCACAAGCACAGCATTGTGTACCGCTCTCCTCCTATCACACCACGTGGACATGAGATGGGGTTTGTTTTAATGCTGCCCTTTGATACCAATAAGAAAATGCAACACTTCTACAAAGTGAAAAATGGTTCCTGACAGAATAAACGATTGAATAAACCAAGACAGGCAGCATATAGATAAAGTAATTTTATTGTAGAACATTCTCTGCCTGGAAAACTGTGCAACTGGAATTTTTAATTATGAATTCAACATCAATATAGAAAATAATGAAAATCAAAATTTCCAGTTCACTGTTTTAGAGCCCTCAGAATCCTACAGTTTTAGTCAATATATAAAGTGCGAGCTCTTTCTTGCTGTGTTACAGGAAATCAATGAATGCAGTTTTGAACCCTTTACTGTATACTGCAAGAACCTAACTAGAAAGTAAAACAAAACAGAAAAAAGCCAAATAAGTAAACACACCAATAGTAGCACGCAACAACTCGGGGCTAAAAAAAGATCTTCTTCCTGCAATGGAAATTAAATAATCTTTTTCCTTTATAAGTAGTCCTCTTATTAAAAAAAGAACTGTCTCTGTTTGTTAGGGAGTAAGAATACTGGGGAAGCCCTTACCTATTTTACCTACACTTTATATTTCTCAGTTATTCACTTTGAAATCCTAATATTGGCTGAAGAAGAACCAATTAGTATAAAATTTAATTTTTTTTTTTTTTTTGTAATTACACAGGCTATAAAACCATTGCTTTCAGGCACACTTTTTACACATGCACAAGTGCCATCCCTGCATCTTCCTTACAGTTCTTTTTTTTTTTTCCCTTAGTTACAGGTGTGATATTGCTGGAGAAGCCACAAAAGCTGAATTTTTCACTAAATTGTGCAACAATTCTCATTTCTTTTGGAAAAAAGCTCTATAGTTTTAGTGCAGCTATAATAATTATTATGCAAATCCCTCAACTCTGCATGGGTATACAGCCCTAGAACTCATTACAGATTCATTAGAAGCACAGTTGCTCCATCTTCTCTTTAGATACTTTGAAATTTAATCATTACCATGAACTGGGGGATTATGCTTCAATATGAACATTATATTCATCACAAAGCATTTGCGCTAGTGTGCATGATTCTTTCATGCTTAATTTGTTATTAAACATTGTTTAGATTATAGTCACTGTTGTGGGCAGTTAATAATTTTTTTAAAAAAATCCTTATTTGAAAAAACAGCCTTCATCATCTTCAAACTAATTCCACCTCTCCTCACAGATTTTACTAAAAATATTAAGAGAGACAAGCAGAAGTTAACTATTCTTTACAGAAACTGGAGTGTCAGACTATTTTTTAGTGGGACATGGAAACATTCAGAAGAGAGTAAGGCAACAGAGTAAGGACAAGAGGGCAGGGAACTTGAAAGAGAAGCAGCTGTAGTAGTTGCTTCTCTCAGGGGCACAGATGTTGAAGGGAGGGAAGCAACCAGGATGCAGGACTGACAGGATGAAATGCAATACTAGAATATCACGCCTTGATTTAAAGAGGCAAGAAATATGTACTAGTCTGAACAAAAAAGAAGAACCTCTGAGATATTTAAGTACAAAAGTAAATTGCAAGGACATCTAAAAGGCACAAAAAGTTGTAATTTGGGTGCTTTGGTGCTTTTTACACCTGGAGAAGCTCCAGGTTTCATTATTTTTTAGGTTATTACTGACTATTAGATTATTGCACGCAGCAATAGTTAAATAAGGAGTTGGTGCTACAAACAAATGTTCACAGTGGAATTGGTGACTTGAGAGTCTTTAAAATGGAGGGGACTTTAACTAGGCAGAATTTGCAGTAATGAACAAAAAATATGAACAATAGATTACTGCTGTGGACATGAACTCTGCTGAACTAATCAATATAATCAAATGCATAAAAAGTCTTCACATTTAGCCGTGCACAGACATTTCCCAGATTCCCAGGAAAGGAACAGGGAATCTTCCCCTTAGAAGTAAGGGAAACATGAAAAAGATTAAAAATAAATAAATATACAAATAAATAAAATTTTACTATTCTTCTCTTCACTGTTACCCAAACAGATAAACACAATAATGGACTTCACTTACTACACAGCTGAAATCTTTGTAACGTCTGTTATTACCCATTTTGTTGTTCCAGATAAATGAAGATGATACCACAAAAGGTACCAGAAACCATTATCACAAGAAACTGAGGAAGAATAAAGCATGTTCACTGCAGAACACTGACAGCAACCCAGGCTTGGGGTTTATATAATAAACTTCTGCAAAGCTTCACAGCAAGGCTGGTTTTCAGGTAATGCAAATATGCTAAAGTCTGGAGGGAAGAGGGAGGAAAGAGGTATAATTCATTCAGTGCTTTTTGGGAGAAAGAAGTGGTCTGTACTTGTTCCCTGGAGGAATAACTCAAAACACATCCACACTAAGCTGCGCAATGATGGGGGGTGAATGCAAAAAAACCCAAAACACTATCACTTCAAGAGTGACAGAATTTAGGCTGAAAATAAAGTATTCAAGAAGAAAGCCAATTTATAGATACACAAATAGACAGTACTCTTTTTTCTTTAGCAGAAAAAATGTGGATGGTCTGCAAAAAATGCTTGATACATGATCAATACATTCATATCCATACATGCTGCAGCAAATAGTATCTCAAATGTAGATCCCTCAGCAACTCAGTGAAGCATGTTTTTGTATTAACAATTCCATTCTAATCTTCTCCTCCTCTAATTTTGCCAAAGAGATTCAATAAAGCGACTTCATTGGAAATACACCATCCAGAACAACGACTGAAAAGAGTACAGTAAAAACAAACTAAAATTGCAGTGCAGAGGCTGATCTAACCATTAAATGTACAGCACGAGAAGATAATTGACACATCCATTCTGAAGTGATAGCAAAGCAGTCACCAGCATATTAGAAGCCACTTGATTGCCTACCTACTATAAGAGTTAAAGACCTATCAGACGTGAAACAAACATTTCATTGAGCTTTCCCTGACATTCTCTTCAGAAGTGATTGATCTGAACAGAGTTCCCTAAGCCTGAGTAGCTGAAACTAGTGGCACAAGCCTTCAAGTTATAGTTAGCAGGTAAAACCATGGTGGGAAAAAAAATCAAGTGTGAATTCCTCTTCCATAAACACTGAAGTCTAATGTTAGATGTTAAAAGTAAGCATGATCTGTTTAGAACGAGGCTCCTGCAGATCATGACAGCAACTTTATAAGGTGTGATTTTGCAAGTCCTGATTTTCAATTTCCTACAGAATTAACTGATTGGTCATTTGCTTTCTATAGTCACCATTCTTCACTTTAAATGGTATTGATATTTCCACCACACCACTCTTCACTATCACAGACTGGAATTCACCAACAGAATAAGCAGTAGGGATCTGTAAACTTAACAGAATCATAAAATCCACAAATCTCATTTAAGTCCTCAAAAATAAAAGAATTGAACACTTTGCCTCTTCTGGAACATTACAAAATCATGGTGTGACAATTAGAATGGTACAATGATAAGGAAAAAGTGTAAAAACCCCAATTAGATGATGATTTGTAATACAACACTAACAAACTTTCCAACTTGGAAAGTTTCTGAAGTATCAGTTTCCACTATCCAGAAAAGTGGTGCCGAAATTATTCTGGTAATTTGATGGTTGTCTCAACCACTCAATATGCCTCTGAGTTCACTAATCTTCAAGTTCCACTACCAGCAAAAGCCTCATGAATATAATATCCCTGCTTTGGCAAGAACACAATGCTCAACATCTGTCTCAGGTATCAGTGTAGTTAAAATATTCCATTGCCCATTAGGGAATGAGATCACCAGGAAATATTGTTATGTATCCTCTTGGTTAGAGACAAAGAGGACTTGCAGTAAACATAGCCTCTCTTTTTCTTCACTGGCAGTCTGGATATTCTCCATGAA
Source organism: Cettia cetti (assembly GCA_013401135.1). Taxonomy (NCBI): domain Eukaryota; kingdom Metazoa; phylum Chordata; class Aves; order Passeriformes; family Sylviidae; genus Cettia; species Cettia cetti. The sequence continues at coordinate 50,015 of VZUI01052461.1, read as the reverse complement.
AGCAAAATTTGTCAGTCTCTATGCCTCCAGGTGATAAAATAAATTAAATACTGCCTATATTTTGTCCTGTCTTCAGGAGAGGGCAAGAGTCTATGAACTCAAATGGAAAGAAGAATTTCCCTGAAAGACTGAGCAAAATACCTAAGCTCTGTAGAAACTCCAGGCTGAGGACTCCTCTCCCTCCTTAGCCTTTCTGATGCTCTAAGCAGCGGCTGCAGATCCCACTCAAGGCACTAATTCCCATGAAGCACTGCACAGGATGCCTGTACACATGACACTGTGTTGTATCATGCACAGCAAGGTTTAGCACCTGCAAGCCAGGTATCTGCCTTGCATCACCCAGTTCTTTCAGTTCAAGACCTCACTAACTTATTAAAGACCAGTAGGAAGAGTCACATGAGGTTGTCTGTGAGAGACAATAAGGAAGCATTTGCCTGGCACACACAAAGGGCAAAGTCAGACTAAATAATGTAACAGCCTCTCCTGGCCTCAACCTTGTGTAAAAGGAGCTTTCTCTCAGAGGGGCTGGGAGACTAATTAATTTGTGCTTTAAAAAGCCCTTCAGAAACTTGGAAGAGTAATGCTAGTCTGCTTGCAAAGTATTCATTCTTCTTCAGTTAATTTAATTCAAATTCCTTTTCCCTCAGCATGTATCAATGCATCCCCACCAAGATACACTGATATCCACAGGGCGCTTGGCAGTTCAAGGCTGATGTTTGCATCTGTTGCTTCAACACATTACTTTTGTATTCTTTATGTGTAAGGCTGACTGAAAAACTAAGGAATAAATTAAAAAATTAGACTGTAATGAGGCAAGTGAGTTTGCCCTTTGTTCCTCTCTGTTGTCCTCAGCAAGCCAGAAGGTTGGGAACAATACACACCTACTCATTGGTGATCACCTACAAGAAAAAGGAGAACTAGCTACATCTGGGAGGCTTAATTCCCTTTCATATTATCAAGATATAAGGCTTGCTCTAAATTATGGTAAAATGAAACAATGGGAACATCCCACCATGCCTCCTGCAGAAAAACAGGGTCTGCCTCCAGCTAGGTACTTGAGGGAGAGGCTGGCTTCTTCTCCCTGTCCCCATCACTCTTCGGTCTTGTATCTTCTGCTACACAGAGGATATGAATCACAGTTGAAATTCCCTCAATGCACCTTGAAATAATGAGGGTTTACTGCAGGAGCATTCTTCCTTTATCATTCACATCCTGATTCCAGCCACCTACCCTTCCCAGTGCAAGGATTTATTTTTGAATCGCAGGCAAATAAAGCACATCCACAGAGTGCCGGTTCTTCTAGCTGCTCCCCAGGGACACCTACACTGCCAATATATTCAATTTGGTGTTAATAAACCATAATGAGTCAGCAGAAATCACTCCTATCCCAACCATATTCCCTTGAGGGTGCCAGCAGATGTTCAAAGGAGAGATCAGCAGCAGGGCACTGCCAATTGCCTCCGTGTTATTTTAACCTCACTTGTCTGTTCTGCTTTTAATTGCCTACATTATAAAGAGGGGATAAAAGAAACAAATCTTTTTGATGAACATAGCTCACTCCTGCAGAGATAAAAATCTAGAAACTCCCATTCACACTTGCGTGGAAAGACACACATAATATTGCTTTATCACCTGGAATGATACATTGTCATCTGCCATTGTCATCTGCATCAATTGGTCTCCTGTTTGCTACATGACATAGCACAATAAAGCCCAAGGGGTTTTGTCCACATTTGCAGGTGCACATTATTTAGTGGTAGACTTACCAGTGGCTTAATCCTAAAGGCTTTTCTACCCTAAACAGCTCTGTGACTTCATGCAGCAGAGAGCTGTGAGTCCCCCACGGCAGAACTCTTGCAGCAGCACATACAGAGTATTACATTCAGCTCTGGACACCTCATTACCAGAAAGATAACACATTAGACAGAGTTATTAGAGAAGCAACAAAAATGATAAGTGAAGATTGAAGAGCGTTATTACATCAAGACATTAAAAGTTAACTGCATAAAGGTTGACTAGGGAACAACTTTCTGGGGGACACAGTTACAACCTGTAAATATTTGAAGGAAGGATATGAAGGATATGTATGGCAACAAGGAAAATGAATTACTTAGGATGGAAAAAACAGATAAAATTATGAATAAAAAGATGAAATTAAGAAACATCTGACTTTAAAGAAAAAAAAAAGAAGGGTAATAGAAGGCAGGCTTTGAGAAGCCTATTGCTTAGATGACTTAATAGGTCTTTTATATCTCTACCTCCTGTAACTCCATGATAATAATGATGGAGCAAAAGAAAGGACTCAAAGTATGAAATCCAATTAATTCTTTGCCAGTAGGCAAACCATCTTTATCAGATATGTTGGCTTAGCAATAAGCTTAAGCTTGGCATGATAGATCCTACCTGTCAGTTATTCAGATGTAGCTTTTTGTAAAGTCTTCGGGGAAGACAAGAGTATTTTTATGCTTTCATTAAAACACAGACTACATCCATCAAAGGAGGAAGTTATATTAAAAAGATCTTTGGCATTTTCAGACATAATCTGTGCATCTGACCGGTGCCGTATTTAGCATTATCTAATCTGTTTTGTGCATCTAACAGACTGCAAACCCTTTGGGGCAGAAATCGCATTTTCCTCTTCCTTTTTATCACACAGCATCGAGTGTGTTGACAGTGCTCAAAAAATAATAGCCGGTTCCAAGGGAGGGAAGAAGTCAGAGCTAGCACACAGTGCATAGTATTATTTTCAAGGGATGAACCCTTACATAAGTAACAGGAGTTTTCATGTACATTCCAGCAGAATAATTCCTACATCTCTCAGGAAAAAAGAACTTTACAAACACAGAAAATGCCTCAGAACACTCAAAAGAAAAAAAAAAAGATAATTTGAACAAGTAGGAAGAACTGACAAAGAGGACACAAATTACTGAGAAATGGAAGAAAATAAATATTGCGACATTTAGTCTAAAGTTTAGACTAAAATAAGGAGCACTTTAAAGACATACACAATTTGTATGCATGATACCATCTTTAAAAGGATAGCCAGGCATCACTTCTCAAAAAATTCATCACTAGGGGTATTTAAAAGAACCCATTTCAGTCTACTTCTCTATTTCCATGCAAATGTTTCATCCACTGCTCATACTATTTATTGACACTATTTTGGCTCATTCAAAACTCATGCAGAACCCATGTGAGGAGCCAACAAGTCTGCTCACCATTTTAGTATCTGCCAAAGCTAATTTTTGAAAGAGCATACAGGGACATACATGGTTATATAATGACATGCTGCCCTTTAAGGTGTTCTGAATTAAAACATAAGCCACAGATTATTTATAAGATCAGTGGGAGCAAGTTATTGCTGGCAACCTGCATGGCACACCTGGACACTCCTCTGGCAAACTCCTTTCAATATCTGATATTTCACACACATAGTAAGATATTGCAGACTCGTGGCTATAAACTCTGGCTTGGAATCACATACCCCTAGCAACTTTACCTCCACCATCTTGAATGTTTGCTTTTATGCAGAGATGCTGCCTGTGTTGCTCTTAGATGAGCTTTCTTCTAAGAAGTAATGCCAGCACTGAATGAAATACTGATATCCAAGGATGAGACAGGTTTTACAGAGATGCTTTGTTTTACAAATGCTCTCCGTCAAGCGTATGAAGCATCTGTTGTGTACTGCTCCCTGTACACAAAATGGATATTCAGGAAAGTAATTTACATTAAGTAGTACAGTGAGGGAGATGAACACTCCCACCTCATTTGCCACAGCCTTCAAACAGTGTGTGCCTTTACAGAGTTGTGAGTTTCAGAAACAGTTGCAATGTAGCTTCTCTTTCCAAGGATAAATTAGCTAGAAGAATTTAAAATACATATTCAGAAAACTAATTTCTCTGGCTCAGTTTTCCAGTCTTTAATAATGAAATCAAATGACTCCAAGGTTTAGATAAATAACTTAGGATAAATAACCTTTTCCGCTCATAGAAATTTATCTTTCTTGACAAATTTTTATGTAGTATGAGAAGTACACTTTAAAAAAAATTGCAAGACTTTACTGAGATACAAGAATACTATTTTACTCACTTTTTATTAAACAATTAATGAGCCAATATTTTTAAAAAACTGGCCAGAAAGATATAGTTATTATGTCATTAAACAGCCTAAACTCCAGTCAAAGTCAATACGACTTGAGCACTTAGGATAACTTACTCCACTGGAAAAACTAAGTGAAGAGAGACTCTCAAGACACATAGCTGTACCCAAGCTAGATTGCTTCCAGCTTCACCCCCTCAGCTGTCAAGCAGCACTTGCCACTTGCAGGCAAATACCTTCTTTGCAACTCCTAAAACTTAAGGGCAAAACCAAACACAATGAGAGATTTTGTAAGAATGGTGAAAAACAAGCTCTAAATAAAGGAGACTTTTTATCATCTCAAGAGATTTTGTATTTGTCCACACCTCTTCCAGAAAACTGCTACTACAGTGACAAGTAAGGGTGCAGCTCAAACAAATCCAAAATAAATTTGGATTACATTAGAAAGCCTATCCTTTTAAAGTCCCCCTCCCTTTTTTTTTTCTTTTTTTTTTTTTTTTTTTTTTTTTTTTTTTTTTTTTTTTTTTTTTTTTGTTTCTTCCTTTAGAAATCAGGTAAATATGCAAAGAGGAGCATCAGTGCCTGAATAAGTCCATTATCAAGGGGAAGAAGGGACAAGAAACATGCAGAAAGGGATGATGGGTGAAGGAAAAGAAAAGTCACAGCAACTGTGCAAGCTCTTATGCACCAGAGTCAATACACAATTAAAAAGCTATTCCTAAGAAGGTTATTATTCGGCTGCTTTCAATTCCTGACTTTTTAGAATTAAACAAGGCAATTGAACATTGCTCAGGGCTCTCTGGTTTGGAGCTCTAAGGACAGCTCTGCACTCACCATACCAGAACTGTCTGAAAACCAACATGCAAGAGCTGCATTCTATGTGAACTTGTGGCAGAAGGATGTGGTGACCAGCAGCATGGAAAAAAGATCTCTTCTGCTCTCAGTTTGTACACGTTCTCTCAAAAAAGACAATTTTGGGGAGAATATGTAGAAGACAAGTCATAAACAAAGGGAAACCCTACCAAGCCTCACAGAGTGCCTACCACACCCCCATTAAAACTTCTGCTTTGACAACCCTAGAGATCCTCTGCTCACAATTTAGCCCTTCCAAGTTCTGAGCTATCACACCACCTTCATTATGAAAGCTTACTTAAAATTTCAGTGGAATGACCTTCATAAAACTTTACACAAAACTATACCCTTGGACAGACTGAAACAGTGCTGTCTCCACATCAGCTTCCATGTGAACTTTGCTTTGCACCATGGTGCTGAGGAATCACCCAGTTGAAAATGGGCAGTGTAACACAGTAGCTTCTTTATCAAGGGTTTTCATAAGACTGCCAACCTCTTTTTGTACCACCCTCTAACATCTCCATCTCATTCTTACTCCTCATTTCACCCTGACTCTAGAAGCTCCCATAACCTCCATACAAATCCATGGCTAAGTGTTTTAGGGAGTCACACTGCAACTGAGGGCTGATTTTTTTTCCTGAACTGATTTTCACAAATTGTTTCAATTGTGCTCACAGCACAACCTTCATAACCAAGATACAAAAGCAGAAATCCTGGCTTCTATGATCCTGGTAGAAACTTTGCCATATATCAGAGGTCCATAGGCAGACCTACAGAAACCCCTGCTGAAGCACCTGTTTCCCTTGAAAAGGCAAAGTGAAAACAGTCAAAACTGTAAAATGAGGTTGTGAAAAAAATGAGGTTGTGAAAAAAAAAACAAACCTGACCCAAAACAGTTTTGCATGATATTGCTGCATCAATAATTGCACTCTGAACAGACAAAACTACTTACATGTACACAGGCAGGCATGTGGATGTATTCTGTGATGATTCCATGATGGTGTAAGCTTCCCAATAGCCACACATGATAACACAAATTTGGCTTCACACTCCTACCCTTGTCAGTCTCGGTGTAAGCTGGAGACACTGTGGCAAAGCAGGGTAAGCTTTTTGGATATGCCAGATTAACTGTGTGCCTGCATGCACAAATGAGTGCACTTAGAGAAGCTTTTTAAGGAAAAGCACCTAAATTAATTTCTTCCCACCTAAGGAATTTTTCTAGATGAAAGACAAGAACATGTCTAGGCATACATAAACCAGATAAATTGTACTGAGCAAAACAGAGCTGTACTCAAAACTCAACAGGAAAAATGCTTTATGAGAAGTTCTTTCATTAAGGACTTAACTCATGATGCATCACACAAACCCACAGGAAACTGCTGACTGCAAGGCTTTGGGATCTAGAGCACACAGGGTATAGATCCTGCCCTTCATTTTAAAATTTTCTTACACAGTAACTGTAAGTTGGGTGATGATGACCTGACTTTTCTGAAATATTCTCATTCTTTCCTTAGTTGTCACTTTAATTGTGCATAAAAGGGTTTCAGAAACCTGTGTTTATTACAATTGCGCACTTTAAATCTTATACCAGGTATTCTCCAAGGAAAACAAGAGAGAAGTCCAAAGAGCAATGTAATCCATCTGCAAGTCCAACAGCAGGTTTTCCAATCTTCTATACAATAAAACTCGTAAAGTGAACTCATAAAAATATAAAATAAAAGAACATTTCAGTATGGTTCATTCTGAAAAAAAAAAAATGGCTCAACACTAGCACTGAAAGGAAAACGGTTGCATACCTCAATATAACAAATCATATTCTGAAACAATAATTCACCTGTAACATTTGTATTGATTTTTACAGGTAATAATATCTCCCCCTAAAACATATTTCACATTGTCTTCACTCCATTGATCAGAGGTGTTATATAAATGTTTTGATCAATCTGATAAAACTTTTATCTACATGTGCACATCCTGCCACTTTGATAAGCTCCAAAACATGCAGGTTACACACTCTAGGTAAAAAGAATCTGGATTTTTGTTATGGGCTGTTTCCTTCTATATATGCACTACCTTGCTAAGATCACACTACACTGGATTTACCATCAGCTGTTAGTATTTTCTACAAGAAAATAACAGCATTGAAAAGGAAGGTTTTATCCAAGACATTTTATGTGTTTGGCAAATTACTGATATTCTTAGGTTCCCTGTTGATACAGATCCAGATTTTTTTTTCATCCTAGCACACTGCCACTGAGTTCTAGTTCAAACTGGTGAATAATACATTAACTCTTACTAACATAGAAAGTCTGACATTGTAGCAGAATGCTATGTTGATATAGTATCAGATACAGGTAAGCAATAACATTAATGAAAATTGAAATTGCATTTATAATACAGATGGCTAAAATCAAAAGTTTGTATTAAGGTGAGCAGTCAAGAAACAGACACTTGAGGGGCTATTAAAATCATTAACATCACCTTAATGGATTATAAAAATGTTATACATGACTCTCAGTCAGTGTACGTGTACATTACAGCTTCTCACCAATTCCATTTCACTATTCCAATAATCCTAAATCCTGGCTTTCTTGGAAGAAGGCTAAGAGACAATTCATGCTTCTAATGTAGTGCTAATTCTCATATGCAATTCCCACCAATGTACAAAATGCCTCTGCAGGTTGAGCTGTAGGAAAGGAGAGTAACCAACATTCATTTTATCTAGACTACCAATAATTCAGAAATCCAACATAAGCAAATCCATCCTGAAAACAGAAATCAAGACATAGAAGGGCCTGCCTTTCATTAGTGATTACTTGAAGCATTTGACTGTCATTCTGAAACTAAGCACAGTCTTTATGAACCAAATAAAGGCTCTTACCTCAAATCCCACAAGCAACAAAGGAAAACGGTACCTCCACCTCTGTCAGTAAAAATTATCATGACAGAAGACTAATTCTATGCACACAGTGGCTACACCAAAACAAATCTACAGCAGTGTCAATGCACCCACTTTTATTCCCACTGTACTGACATTTGAGGAAATGTGTTCTCAATTAAAAAGCATTTTATGCAGCTCAATCACTCTTTACTCTGCAGGCATTTCGAGATTTGGCTTCATTACACATAGCAGCACCACCAGCAGTGATCAAGGATAATAATTCAGTGTCAAAGCAGCATTCTGATATTTTGAACTTAAGCCAGACAATACCCAGACTTGTCTGGTCACTATCTCAAGAAACATTAGTCCTCTCAAAGTGTCCATTTACAAGCAAGAAAGTGGATTCACCAATCCCAGGAAATCTGGTGCTAGTGCAAGGAGCACTAGAAGCCCAGTGTGACATCTCTACTTCTCTACCACTTCTCTCTGAAGAAACCAATATCCAGTATCACTCTGAATCAAGCTATGCATGGACTTGTACATGGATACCCAGTTTCCCAGACCACAGTTATTTACTACCTATTTTGCATCCTTTGCTTGAGGAAGTTTTAGTCACAAGCCTCAGCAAAACATTCTGTGATGCTCTAACAAAATTAAAGACTTAGCAAAATGTCTTACAAAAGTCTTCTCATCGGTTCTACTTACTGAACAGGCTGCCTGTTTGCAACACTTCCCCACCCCATTATATAAGTTGGTCTTCTTTCGGAATGAACTCTTAGCCTACAAATGCAACTCAAACAAAATTTTGCGTTTGTGAAGCTTCCTCCTCTTCCTCCTCCACGTGAAACAGCTCCAGCTCTTCCATACTGCGCTACTGCTTGAAAAAATTACCATCAGTAAAGGTGTCAACATAATATCCTAATCTAAATGGTTATTTTTCCCCTTGTTAAATCCTCAAGTGTTTTGAATACAGCACCAGGGAATAATAGAATGTGAATAAGTAATGAAAGATAAAGATGTGGATTTAAATAAAATATCCCCTATTACCATCCTTAATTCTTATCTATTGTTAAGACGACAGCCATCTGGAACATTACAGCAAGGTGCGCATTCAAGAAGAACCCAGACAGAACAAAGTGCAATTCAAACCCCTCAATACCAGCCTTAAATCAAGTTTTAAGAGGACACCTGGCTACCAAGAAATACTGCGACCGTGCCGGTTTATCTCATTCCAAGCGTGCATTTTTGCCGCAGGAGGCGAGGCCGGTGATCCGAAGGCAGCTGCGGGGGTGTCCTGGAAGAGGGGCTCCCCCCTTCCCTCCCGCATCCCAGCGGCGGGCGCGCCTCTCCCGCGGCAATGCTGCCCCCTCGCGCTGCCCGCCCGCCAGAGGCGGCCCTCGGCTCCCAGAGGCCACCTCCACTTTAATTGCTGATTAATTACAGCCTTTCACCAAGGTCAAAAGGAACATTCCGAGGCAGTATAAATGGTATCATGTGGAAAATACATCATATTAAAAAAGCTTTTTTTTTCCTCAAGTAAATTCTGATATTTGCTGCCCTAATGTGTACAGAGCTCACCTCTCCCAGTGGAAACCCTGCAGTAAGGCACCTCTCTTGTCTATGAAAATAGTGATGCAACCCACACACCAAACAAAATTCAGCAAACCTGAGGTTTTTCTCCAAATTAAATCATTCTAGAATATGCTTTCTTTTGAAATGAATTCTTTCCCAAACAAGACTGACCAATAATGTTACAACACCTGTAATTATATTGATGTGGTATTTTTAAGAACAAACTTTTAAATTGATCCAATTCAGAAGTAATAGAAAAAGCAGTGTAGAGTGGCTGTTGAGTGCAAGCAATAAATCATATAAATTGCATAATTATAACTTCCATGACTCCAGAGACAGTTTGCACTAGAAAAGGCAATGCATGATAAAACAGTATGAGTTTCATAACCCCTAAAAGGAGAATGCTCCAGTATAGCAGACAGGACATGGAGGCAATAGCACAGTGTCTCAAGAGCACATTTGACTACTGGGGACCCATCACTCCCCTTCAGTGGGTCAGAGGTGCTGGAGAGGTGGCTTCAAATCGTAGACACAGAAGAAAGTGAGTCCTGATATTGCACACTGATACAGTGCGGGGCCACGGATCTCCCATTTGTTCTTTAAAGGGAGAGCTGGTGGAAGAGGAAATTTAATTCACCTGATTCCAGAGGTTTGCAAGGGGAGGAGACTTAAGATTTGCTTTTGGATGAAGGAAATATTTCATACATTACCAAATCAAAAGCTTCTTTCAGTCTTCAACACCTTTTCTTCAAATACGTCCTCGGGTTTTGTGCCTCCTTCCTGCCACCACTTAAATTCTTCCATTCAAGTTTTGGTTGATTTTTTTGGTTGTTTGTTTTTGTTTTTTTTTCCCCACCCTTTCTCCCAATTCTCTAGTTTATTAGATGAAATAAAAATAAATTATTTGCAGTATTCAAATCATAGCTGCTCCCTCAGGACAAGGGAGGAAAAGCTCCTTTCCTTTTTTCTTCCTTGCAACTGATTTACTACCAGTCAAAAGTGGGCTGAGCCAGTGCCATACCCTACCAGGCAGGATGCTCTCCAACAATGCCAGCACAAAGTAAGTGGCAAAGAATGAGCTGGCATAAGGCTTCCCATAGTACTGAGTTAAGCTGTTGGAGCTGATGGCACAAGACTTCAGTGAATGTTTCAACAGTTTAACTTAATTTTACTTTCTCATTCCTAGCAAATTGCTCCCATTTTCCAACCAATTTACAGCCCACATTCCTACTCTCCTGTTATAACTGTTTACAGTAAATCAGATTTACCTGTGATTGTTGAAGCAATAACTCTCAACAAAGAGGGCAGCAGGAACATATTTCAGTCTAATAAAATAAATAATGGCAGATTAAGCTCTCCTTTAAAGAATGTCTTATCAAAACCTACAGGGAGACTGTCACTTCACAGAGGCAAGGGGATGGTTGCCAAAGCTGGGAAGAGTTAAAGATCCTCCTGTCACTCACACACAGTGTGCCAAAATAACAAAAGTAACATGTGAAGAAAGCAATCACCTACAGTAGGATTGGGGAACAAAAGCTAAATGAGATTTTCCTGTGCTAGTGACCTTTGACTGCAAGACAGTCAGTCAGGTAACTTTTCCTACCTAACCTCTTATTACAGAGTTATTCTTGGGCAGTAACTCTTCTCTTATTATGCCTTCTACCTATTTTATACCTTTGAAGGATCACAGTACTCAGTCTCAAACTATTCACTGAAGTACTGGAGGAGTATTCTTCATTAAACAATCATTTCAGGTAGGCTATTTCCAGAAATCCCTCTTTTTTGCCTTTTTAAACTTCATAGCTCATGTAATTTCCAGACATACCGTAGGTATACAAGTTTATCACCAGTCCTACTGCTCAGCAGAAAAATGCCATGGAAGAAACAAAGATAGAGCTAATAATTCCAATGCCAAGTCATTTCGGGCTGTCTGCTGCTTAATACAGGAAAAATACTCCTTGTGGGATCATCATACTATGCCTTGAGAGCTTAGTACTTCATCACAGCTCAACAGGGACTTTTTTCCTAACAGGGAACTGAAAGAACAGATGGGAACCTGGAAAACACTGCTGAAGGAAACACACATTTGCAATGTGTGATGACACAACAAAGCCAGGATTACCCCACCACAAACCCTTTATGCACCTCATTGAACAGGCATAAAAGGCAGGATAAGAAAAATACTGGGTTTATGATAGGAAAACTGTCCCACAGTGCAGAGAATACACAGAGAGTTTTTTCCAGCCTTCTTACTATTGATGAGCACAGACCACCTTATAGCAAGGGGGAGCAGGATTTGGATTGAAGGCACTTCTCACAGAATCTGCATGTTCTGGGACAGGAAAAGCAGCTGGCACTGTACAGCACTACACAGAGATGGGTCTCCTTGAGAATTTCAGATACATTGCCTCTGGGACTGTGGAGTGAAACACCCTCTGTTCATACTGCCCAAATACAAAATACAGCCTAAACAAATTTCTTGGGACAGTGAGAAGGTATAAACACAGAAGAAAGAAGAATAAAAAGAAGAATAAATGGCTGCCCATTTGGGTTGTTCTTTCACTAAAGATGTAGGCTGGAAAAAAAGCTGCTTGTCAGCAAGTACTGGCAATTTTTAGAGCAAGCAACTAACTACCAAGTCACTTGCATGACTATGCAAGTGGAAAGAAAAATCCGTAACTCAGGGTTGCTATACGTGGGTTGAAACAAGGAAGAGGGCCCATGTTTTTTAAAAGGAAGTAGCATTAGGCATCGAATTTGGAAAGCTCTGTTAAATTGGGAAAAAACAAAGGTAGTAAAAATAACTTAGAGAACAGAAAATTGAATTAACAGTTAAGCGGGCCAATGCAAGTTACTTCAGGAACCTTTCGCATTAGAAAAACTATCAGAAGTTAGAGAACAGCATAATAAACTAAATGAAATTATTTTACTCATACACACATACAAATAAAAATACAAAAAATTCAAAAGGTTCGAAAAGATATGAGGAAAGATAGAAGAGAAACAAATGAAAACATGTCAACAGGACTTAAAGTTGAAGGCTTACAATGAAAGTGAACATATAACAAGTGAAAAGAGGGGAAAGAAAATTAAATGTAAACAAATTAATGCTCAGAATTTAAAGGTTAAAACTTTTTTCCTTTTTTTTTTTTTATTGCAGAGATGCCTGGCATTTTTCAGAGATGGAGAAGTATTAAAATACAAGCTTTGCAGAATGCCTAATGGTAGAAAGAGGGTATAAAATAAACATAGAGATAAACAGAGAATGACAAAGATGATGGAATCTGGGCATTCAGAACTTTTAAAACAACTTCCAAAATCCCAGAGAATTTTAGAAGATAGAGATTTTCTTACTTATTTATATTTCTTTGAAAGGCATAAGAGTACACTATAGGAGGATGCTACAGAAGCAGAACTAAACTAATAAATGTATACCCTGATGGTTCTCAGCTGCAGTTCAGCATTTTAGCACTGCGACAAAGTATTCTAACACAGGAAAAGATCCTGCTGCCCTGGTACTTTATCCTGCAAAATTGTGAATGTGTCTTCCACTTAGACCAGTGAATATTGGTTTTCAAGGTCAGGCAGACAGCTTGTAAAATGCTCTATGCTTTTAGAGTTCTGTGTTTTCCTGTGGTCTCCATTTCCCCAATCAATCCACTCTTACACCACATAAGTAACCTCAGCAGGGGTCACCACGAGAGGCAAAATGCAAGCAGCATAAGAATGAGGAAACACCTACATACTGGGCCTTTGAGGAATTGAGTCAGAGAAGGCTTCTGTATGGCATCTTCTTTTAAGAATAAATAAATCAGGTAGAGAGTGTGGTCTTGGAGAACTGCACACTGTCCTGGAAAAGGTGTGAAATCGTGCTCCGTATGATCAGGAGCTCAGACCAGCAGGACTTCAATGAATTATTGAATTGTAAGAAAACTATTTCATATAGCGTAAGATGGAGATGAAAATAAACCATGCAGAGACTGAAAAGTATTGTGAGCTAGTAAATTAAAAATTATAGAAAAAAATGGGAAGGAAGAGAACCAGGCATTAGTGCAGAACCCAAATAATTTTAACACTAATAGAAAATGTTGCCATTCTACATTGGGTTTTATTCATCAAAGAAACAAAACCAAAAACAAACAAAAAACCACACAAAAAACAACCAACCAACCCAGATCAGGAATAGCTTCTCTATTTATCATTCTATTTATAAAACAACAGTTCCAGAACACAAGTCTAACAGAAGTTATTGCTTTTGATGATCCTGCTCATCTGCAAAACACAGTAAGATCTCTATGAACTGATTCCAGTTGCAACTACGTATATAAAAACCCCAAACAATTACTGGGCATTTACAATAAAATATTTGCTGAACTCTAGCAAAAGACAATTGTCCTTTCAGTTAAAAGGCTACATTTTTTTAATCTGAAGTTGTCAGCTTCAATTACTAGCCATTAGAAATGATTACTTCTGTTTTTGTCTATCACTATAAATATGTTTCCACTATCAAGTTCTGGTCTCTGAGCAGGTAGTTGCAGGCTATAACCAAAGGATCTCAGACTTCTGTTCTTTAAACTGAACAAAGATGGCTCGTATCTACAACTAGTATTAACTAGCCTCATTGGCAAAAACTGTTAGGACACATGGGCTTTATCTATCATTTTCCTCTGGTTTATAATCCATACCGCAGACAGGTTGCAGGCAAAATCTTTTGAGTATTGGCCAATTTGCTCTTGAAGCATCCTTGGACTACAATACTGACACACCATCCATGCTTTTTTGGGCTGGCAAAAGACTAAGCCAAGTACTTGCCAAAAACTGTCAAAAGCTCAGTTCAGCACTACAAAGCTGCAGGAATTGTTGTGTCCCTGTTCTAGAATTTTGTTATTTTCAAGTTCTCCTCAGATTGTCATTACTTATCACATAGGCAGAAAGGATATGGAGAAAAAAAAAAAAGAGCTAATCTAATGAATATCCAGATCTATGTTTTTGCATTGCAATCTAAGGTATTGAAAATGACACCACCATTTCTGATGCTTCAGCCAGTGTCTATGACTTACCTAGAGGGCATCTCTCCCACTGGAATTATATCCTTCCACCTAAGGATGTGGCTGACCACTTCATGAGCTACTGATCAATGATATGTTGCACCAGTACTCACAGTTTTTTTCAGAGGTACTGAATAGAAGTGAACAAACTTCACACTTCTAACATTTTTCTGCTGGCACAGGAAAATTTTTATTTTGATCACTAGATCAAGGAACATTTAAACAGATTAAGAACTAGATGAAGAACATATATATACCCAGAAGATTGCACACTGGAAACCTGAAAATACAAAAGCAATATATTTCATTCAGGTCATTTTTTTACTGCAGTAACAAGATTCTGTTGGAAATTCCACATTGCATATGCTCTGACTTGTAAAAAATTTTTTTCTCCTAACTACACAAAGGCTGTTAAGTTCACGGAACTAAAATCAACAGCAAGTTAGCTTAAACATTCAAAATAAAACACCTGAATCTTCTTTAGTAGACCAGTACTACCAACTTCAAATTTTATAATTTTGTCATAAAGCTGAAAGATTTCCTAGTTAAAAGAATTTCTGACCAATCCTGCTCTTTCTTATGTGGACTTCACTTCCATTAAAGTAAGATGACCTGCATCCAAGCAGCTCAGCTCAGAAACAGGTGCTGCAGCTTAAGTGTAGAGAATGTGAGGGGTGAAATCCTGAACTCTGCTGAAACTGGAGGCAAAATTCCTACTGGTATCAATGGATCAGAATGCCTGCCTCCACGTATTTTTAAAATTCTCTCTCCAACAAAACACTCAAAATGAAGATTATGAAAAATCTAAAATAACTGCTGTTTTCTGCAGGATTTAACATTTTCCAAAGGTTCTTAAAGTGAAGTCTACAAGGAGATATGGCTGGTGCCTATTTGCTCTTCTCGGGCACAGAGCACAGGTTATTTTTCTCTGTACAATGTTTCAGAACACAGGAACTGGGAAAAAATTAGTAGATAAAATGTTTCTATGACTTCTGATCCAGATATAGGATTGTTTATCTGCACAAAAATACACATAGTTTCAGCCTGTCATTTCCAGCTCACATTGTTAATTATATTTCAATGCACCTCACTAGATAAGAGGTATAATCCAGCCAAAAGCATATAAAGGTTGTAGTCCAAATTATGCAAGGTGTCTTGCAGCTGATAATTCCAACAGGTAATGAACTGTTTAATCTTATGCAGCTTGGCACACATGCCTGTTTATCTTTACCCTAGCCTTCAAAATGCACATCAAACCAAAGATATCATCCATAAATATGATGAGTGAATCTTCTTTTCACTTAGCATCAAAGTTTTAATTATATTCTACTACAATATTTTTGCGTAAAGAAAGAAACCAGGTTCAAACGCAACAACAACAAAAAATTCGTGTTTCAAATATCCACGTGAATTTCTTATATTTCTTACATGATCTCAGCCTATCAGTGGAAATCTGGCAGGCCATCAGAAATACTGATCACAAGCACCTGTTGCAC
Organism: Cettia cetti; assembly: GCA_013401135.1. Lineage (NCBI taxonomy): Eukaryota > Metazoa > Chordata > Aves > Passeriformes > Sylviidae > Cettia > Cettia cetti. The sequence goes on along the minus strand of VZUI01052461.1, from coordinate 34,068 downwards.
ACAGGCAACAGATTCTTTGCAATTATAGATGACAAAATTCCTGGGCCTTACACTATCACCTGCTGCTATCATGTACTGTGCCTAGATATTGAGTCTGTGGAGCACACACCTCACAACAGGAGTGTAACAGAAATAGTGGTTACCTCCATGCCTTGTACAAGGAAACTGTGGCCCAATTCAACTGAAACATCAGCAAACTGCCTCTGTTCCTGCTGAAGTAAGAACAGAAATCAAACAGAAGGACACAGAGTTCCAGCTCCTAACTCCAGGCATTAGCAGCCATGCAGGTTTCTGCCCTCCACTCCAGTTTATGTCTCCAAGGACAGAGGAAGAAAATTCTTGAGTGAAAACTTTCAGTTCCTGAATTGGAAATGGAAGGTACTTAACTCTGCTCTAAATAATAAGATTTCCATTGCCTCAGAGTAATCAGTTAGGATTTAATGGAAGTACAGAAAAAGACTAAAAGCTTAGAGAAGATGTAAATACATTTTCTTTGGGGAATCAAAGTCAGAAGAAATAATCTTTCTTTCTTCCATTTAAATTCTCTGTATTTCTACTTGTCTGTCTTGGTAAAAGGTGTAAATTGGAAGAGGTTTTCTATTCTAAAGCCTTCTTTACCATAATATATGTAGCATTAAAATAATTTTAGAGACAAAACCCAGCTCTTCTAGAAAGGACTAGAATCTCAGTAGGTTTATTCTGGATTTATCCTCAGGTATTATACCTCCTCCGTCTTTCAATAAATATTATCCATTACTCCAAATTTGGTTATACTTCTGCATACCTGTGGGTGTAAAGACTGCAGTATGCATGGAACCCTGTGGTGATTGAAGGAACAAACTACACAGCAGATGGTAATTTCATTCACTTTAAATATTTAATTATGTGAAAACTTAGTCAAGGCTGGTAACGTCCCTATTTTACAAAATGTTTTATAGAAACTTTCATTTAGCTTGTATCTGTACTACTGTATTTGCAAATATCTCAAAGAAAACCTTAAACCAAAAAAAAGGCAAGAAAGAATGAGGCATAAATTATTCCACATCTGACAATCAGAAGGAACAAAATCTGGATTAAAAAAACCCTGTAATACATGAGGGTCACCCATTGAAAATTGAATGGTATCCCAGGAGTTTCTTTTGCTTAGATGTACACACTTTTAGATGCTGTATCTGAATATTGCCAGTCAATATCAAAACAAAGATGAAAGGCAAAAAAGAAATAAACATCTGACTTCAGTCAGTGAGGTGAATTTACCACCAATGTAAGGAGGTGTAATTCTTTACAAATTGCATGATATTTATGCAAGCATAGAATTAGATTTGTACACTGTAACTCGAGAACACTGTCAAAACTCTTGAATAGAAACTTTTGGGTGGAAATGTACTAAAGTGCTAAAATTTTGAATCAAAATACATACATTTGAAAAAACCAGTATCTTCACTCTGTTTCTGCTGCAGTACACTCTTCTTGCACATCAGTTTTATGTCAGTGATCCCAGATGACCCAAACCAACATTTTCTTTTTTACAGCTAAAAAAATTAAATAAATTCCAAAACATTAACTGAATATAAAATGCTGTACTATTTTTATCTTCAATTTGCAGAAAGTCTGAATATTTGAAAGGATAACTGCCTGAGATTCATTTCACTGAAGTATTACTTGAAAACAAAGTAACACTATTTCTTAAATATTCTATCCATCAGTATACTCATCCTCAAGAGAAACTAAATGAGGCACAGTATTTTTAAAAGCCCTTTGCACATTTCTTGGACTTGAAAATATCATGCCATGCTAATATAACTTGAAAAACATTTTAAAAAATCCAGAAAAAATCAGAACAACAAAAAAAAAGAACAAAACATTAAAAAAAAAAGCAAAACAAAACCATGCTGTATGACTGAGAATAAAAACCAAAATGAACATAACTTATAGAAACCTGCAAAAGGTAGATCAACTGTTCACTGACTTTTTCAATAAAACTTGAGGATTTTAAGAGACCAAACACTGTTTTCGTACTTCCAACCTGTTAATGTTTCCGGATAAAGTTGTCAAATACATGCTGTAATCCCATTCAAAAGGCCAAATACATACAGGCAGTACCTATATGTAATGGCAAAATGAACAGAAACAGAAAATCAATTCCCTGAATACCTCCATTACCTCATCTGTGAGACAAGGAAAGCAATATTAACCTTTCTTTGAAAATTAATTTGATCCTATCTGCAAAGTGTCACTCCATGTGACTTTTCTAGGTCCTCTTCTGAGCACTCCACCACCAGGACCACAAACCTTTCTGCCTGCCTCTGAGCAGCTCCTCAGACACAACCTCTTTCTGACAAAACTGGAATTCCCTTAATATAACACACAGGAACAGCAGCTACATACTATCAGGAAGAGAGTTATAAATTTCCTAGCATGATATATTCAATCTCCTGAAGTTGCAAACTAAAGAATGTTTGTTGGTTGTCATGCTAAAGGAGTTTGAATTACGTATGGGAATCTGCTCTATCTGGCCAACGTACAGAAGACACTATTTTTTCTCTCTTTTTTAATCCTAGCTTTTTGTCATCTTAGCATCTCATTCTTTTTCAAACCAGCTACAGTCATTAAGAAAAAAAAACCACAAATTTTCAATCTGAGCCCAGTACCTCAGAAGATGCAGCTGCAGAACCAGAATCGAATGAAGAATGATTAAAATTGGTGGTATGCATTTCCACATTTATTCCAAATTTAACTCATCTGTGCTGCTTCTTCCTACTTATTCTGTTGCATCGCTGTCAGCTGAAGAAGCTGAACTAAAAAGCAGAGCAGTGCAGAAACCTGGAGCAGAGACAGCAAACCAGAATAATTTGATACGACACCCACCCCAAAAGTTTAATGCACCATGTACGTAGCTGGCAACAGCATTTCAGATGTAAAGGAATAAGTAGCCTGGAATACTATCAGAGCTTTCTGTTTGCTTGTTTGCCTGCACACCAGCACAGTGAAGTGTCCACACTGCATTATAGGGGGGAGGTTGCCCATCTCCCACTGCAATAGGAAGCTGTTCAGTGACACTATTCACCACTAGATTGCATTTCCATGGTCACAGCAGAACAACTCTGTATTTCTGTGGCCTTAAACTTACAAAACCTTGATGTCCTTTTGCTTATCCTAGTTAAAGATGACATCATATTCCCTGAAGGGACCCAGCATAAAACTTTGGACCAAGCTTTATTCCTTACACCTGGTAGATAACCACTTCTGTGATTGCAGCATCAGTATTGGGTCATTTCAGGAGTGATTGTTCTGTGAGTAATTACCTCATCCTGCCGTCCAAAAAGTATTACACAGGTACAAAAAACACTTCAATAAAGTTATTGCCCTGAGATCTTGGAAGAAACAGATAGAAGAGAAGCTCACCTTTGAGCATCAACAGAAAAAAGCCCTGATCAAAAGATCTCTACAGATATTGGCAGGCTTTGAACCAAGCTGCTTTTTCAGTTCAAGCTGCCCGAATATTTCATATTTTCTGCATTACACATATTTGCATCTAATTACACAGAAAGGCCGGATTAAGTTTAATACCTCCATTGCATTCCTACAGACTAAACCTCTATGCTCCAAGTGAAAACCAGAGTATTTTACATATTTAAACAAACAACACCAGAGAAGATGACCTTTAAAATCACCATTATAAGAAACACAATTACAAGTGACTCAGGACATATGGCAAACTTAATTATGCTTAAATATACTGGTTTCCAATCTTTTCAACCACGACAAAAATTGATGTCTAAAATTAAAATGTATTTGAGATTTTAGTTACAGGAAATGCCTAGCAGAATTTACTCTTTTTATGTTACTAAATTCTATCAACAGTATTAATCAAAAAATGTAATTCCATAGCACAAAAAAACCCCCTTTAACTACTTATAGTTAAATATTACTTAACAAAGATGATGTGGATGATTTTGTGGAAGCATAACATGAAATGAAAATCATTAGTCTGAATTTGATCCTCAAAGCTTGTTAACGATTTGATATGAAGTTACTACCATTACAGAATTATAAGACCAAAAGATGTATATGTGCATACTTGTAAGATCCCAAGTGCTTTAAAATGAGCCAAGAAAACTAGACCCATGCTCAGAATCACTGAAACACAAATAAGCACAGAATAAGCATAGGAGTGCAAGTCCATGCAAATGCAGGAACACCAATTTTTCAAATGAAACAGCAGAAAGAATACTAACGGGCAGAGGGTAATTACTCATGCTATATTTGCCCAAGACAACACAAAAGGAGCTCTGCAAGACTGGGCTTCTTGGGGGTTTGTTTTTGCTGTTGTTTTATCCTTTTTGGTTTTCATGTGGACATTACTTTTCCATGCTGCCCAACAGAAGGCTGCCAAGAGCTACTTTGGAGCATCAAATGAATGTCAGCTCAGAGTAAAGCTTGCTACCAACTGCACTGCCAATCCTGTCCCTGCATCACCACCGAGAGTTTTACACTTTCTGTGAAAGCCAAACAGAGGGACCACTGGCTAAATCCTGCAGGATCATTGTTTAAGTAGAGATGGCCATAGATATAAGCAATAAGCCATTCAATTTCACCACTCACTTTAATCACAACAAGCATTTCATAAAGGTGTGACATGCAGAACTTAATGACCTCGCCCAAATTAGAAGTGGAGACACCACGGGACTCAGAGCAGCTTCTTCCACCTCACAGAAGCCCATCTGTTACACTCTGTGTGGGTTCTCCTTTAATGATTTATTTAAACAGAAGCAATCAAAAGGTTCAGCTCTTCAGTTCAGAAGCAGATGATCGCCCAGACAGGGATGAACTATAGAAACAACATGAAAAGCCTATTTGGTGAAAAAAAACTAGCACTGAGGAAGAACATTGAAACACCACCTGAAAAATCAGTAAACAAAACATGGAATTATTCTGGTTATGTCATAGGCACATGGTTTATGTCATACTTAAACAATGCAACAATTAAAAGTGGTGTAATATTGTTAATAATCTTTAGACGTCTTCCAATAGTATTCCAAAGACCAGTTACAAAGAAAAATAGAGCAGCTTTTGTATTACAGCTACCATTAAAAACAAATATTTAAACAAACAAAAAAGGTAGGTTTCCTAGTGCACGTGTTTCTATTGTAAGATTTTCTGTGTTGCACCTTTGAGAATAAAAATGTCTTTGAAATAGAATAAAACTGCTTTGTAGCAAATGGTCATTAACACTTTGCTAAATCACATCCGATACAATTGTATATGAAGCACAGAACCTTCTTTTCATAAATATTTCAGTATGCAAGAGTATTACATTAAACAGCACCACTAGTGGTTTCTGCTGTCCAGACAATATTAAGCTTTAGATTAATTAATTGCATCCTTCACAATAGCCAAATTTGCAGCTTTTGAAACAGTGACTATAGAAAGAATAGCAGATTTTTTGTTATTCTTCAAAGTACATTCTGAACACATTTTATTCCTAAGTAGTATTCTAAAGCCAAAACGTTGGGGGTTTTTTAATTAAAAAAAGCAGATTAAAAAAATTAACTCTGATAGGTTTCTTTTCTGTTGAAAGGACAAAACACCATAAGATATTCTGTACAAGCATGCAGAGTGTGTGTTTTGAACAAAAAAAAGTAAAACTGAGTGCGAGAGAAATCTCCAGCATCCCAAGAAACACCTCTGCTACATCTAGTTTGTTGTTTAATAAATGTATCTTTTCAATTCCAGAAAGCTTTACTGTACAAGCAGGCTGGTAAGAGCTTTAGGAGTTACACAAGCAATTTCTAAGACAATAAAAGTCAAGGATGGCAACAAGAGTTGAGCAGAGAGAGTGAAATAGCCTTCAAACAGTAGTTTGGATTTTGGTGTTTTTTTCAAAGGGTTAAAAAGCTATTTTCAAGCCTTTATTTTATATTTCCTCCAGAAACTATTGCAGTATAGAAATTCTACTTAACATGACTTGGCAAGCACAACCTAGCAATTAGATCATGAAGCACAGTTCCCCCTACGTGTGTGTGTACGTACACTACTTACAGGAGGTGCTTTCCCAAAAGCATAATAGGGGCAGAAACAGGCTGAGAGCAGCCAGGAAAAGAGCTCAGCAGACAAGGCAGGAAAACTTTCCCATCAGTACTGGTGCTGAGGAAACCACAACAAGAGGGCAGGTTTCATTTCCAGCTCTGGGTTACAAATGCCAATCAACCCAAGCTGGGATTTATAAGCGCAATCCAACAGTTTGGCAGACAGGCAAGTAATTAAGCTTCACTTGTCTGGAACACAAGTTTGGTTGTTTTGGGCTGCAAAGGAGTTCTCGTCTTTGCCATAACAGAACCTTCTGACTTTATAAGACAGGTCTGTCCAATGATCAAGCACAAGACCTTCAGTGATCTTCCCAGAACTATCACGTCTTCGGCTGCGGCCCAGAGAATATAAAGTTCACACAGAATCACAGCACATTGGTTTCACACATTTATTGTAAGAGATTGATTCAATCAAGATTGATGCTAGACCAGGGGCTGGGAAACTGCTTCACCACCATTTCGGGTAAAATTACACGACCTCTAAGTCTCTGGCTTTCCTATCTGTAAAATAGCAATAACAGTTGATCACTTTCATAGCAGCATTTTAATGTCCTCAGAAGAAAGTCATTGTCTAAAGGGTAAGTTAGTACTATTCATCCTAAAATGCTAATGCATCGTGTTACTTGTCAATGCTATTATCCAACATGAAAAGCATATTTTTTAGCATCTCTAAAAATACGAAAGGATTTTTTTGTCAAATTTCCTTCATAGAAAGCACTGACAGCTCTCAGTGCAGTAAGCCAAGCCTGATTTTTGCACTACATCTGCAATATCTTTTATACTTGGGCAGCTGGCACAGAGCGAGAAAATTCATTAACATGCTAATGATGTGTCCTATTTAAAATTCCAGCTCTGATTATTGTGTGATTAAGTCTCTTCCCTTGACGTCTGCTTCCTTATATCTGCATTACTGTAAGAAATCAACAATTATTAATGAAGTAAAAAATAGGTGACCAATTTATACACAAGATACAGACAAACACACACATTTTAGCATTTAATTTTTTGTCTAATATTTTCCTTACAAAACAGTATTATGTTCAGTAAAAAAAAAAAAAAAAAATCAAAGTTTTCAAGAAGGACAGGCCCAAAACAATTCAAGTGCTAGATGACATAGTAATAGACACGTACAGAACCTAACCCTAACCTAGTGTATGGGTTGGAGCAGGAACACAGGAAAAAAATGCCCTTTTTTGCAGCAATATAGATTTTATTGGCATAAATGAAACAGGCCTAAGGCTGTGAAGTAAGTCAGGTCAACTACCCCAATTCAAATCACACCTTTCACAGTGCAGACAAAGCCAAAACAACAGCAAAAACAAATGGCAACAAAATTGTATTCCAAGCCTTTATGCTTTATTCTCTAAACATAAAAGTGCTGTGCAAAATAATACTGTTCCATAAAGGTGGCCTCTTTTCCTCAAGACACCATCTGCATACTGTTTTCCAGAGTCTATCTGAAGGCTTATATTCAGTTAAATGTGTTGGTATCAAACCCCTGCCAGTGTTGCCAAATATTTTCATTTTTTAAAGGAGAAATATTTTTATTTTTTAAAGGAGAAAATAGGGTAGGTCACATGTAAAGGGGGCAGGGATGAAGAAAAGGGAAGATGTCAGGTTTCAATTTATATATCTCTGATGATATCTGTTTGACAGCATTTTATTTTAACACAAAGATAAATTTCTCCTTTTGCCTACAGAATCACAGTAAATTAAAAGAAAATCTACTGAGTAAACACCCAGTATTTTGAAATCTACTGTCACAAATGGTGGGACAGTAGAGGTCAGCTAAATACCTTTCAGCTATATAAATGCAAAAGGGAAAAAAAAAAGCCTATGAACTGATACCATTGCTGTTGCTTCAGCAAGCATCTTGTACAGGCTTGATTTAAAACCCTGCTAAATTAAAACACAAATGGGAACGTTCATGTGTATTATAGGAAGTTTAATTGCCCTAAAATAAAAGAGAAACAAAATGGGCTGATTAGAAGGTCAGAACCCTTTTCAACTCTCTTGAAAATCCAAACAAAGAAGAAGCGTTGCCTGATGTGCATTTCTGGGTTTGTATCACAATGCACTAAATTTGAGGAATCATTTTTAAAGCTTTATCTAGATTCTAAAAAAGCAAGCTCTTATCTAGAAGTGTGTGCATACATACATTATTCTATGCATTTCTAAAACATTGTCTTAAATGTATCCAGCTGTATACAAATCTTTTTGCTTCTAAGACAGCTCTGCTTATCCTCTTGCCTATGAAAAAACTTCATATGCTTCTAAAACAGAGGCACCTTCCTCTCTTCACCCAACCTACTGCTCATAAGATCCTGAAAAAGGAAAGACATTTCAAAATCCTAAAGCTTTAAAGTAGCTCTCAGGATTGTATTTAGTTTAGAGATAATTATAGTAACTGTACCTTTGTAGTCAATCAAATATTATGGAGCCCTTTCATTTAAGCAAGCAGTGAGGCGATTTTATCTGCTTCAACTGCAGTAGTGAGTACAGCAGGCAAGAGAGTGAGCCAAGTTTAGGAATTACTTTGGTGTTTGATAGTTTGTCAGTAGCTTTCCCAGTAATTGCAGACAACCTCCCCAATTCCAACATGACACTACAAGCACACTGCTCATAATTGTATGAGAGCAGCACTTGGCAAGTTGTTTAAACTCCCCCTCAAACATGAATTTACTATGAGAACTCTTGCTTTCAGAATCAGGAATAATCCCTCGCACCTCATATATTCAGGCCCACCACCAAATGTGTTATGTATGTACTAAACATTCAGTTTTATATACTAAACATGTTCATAGTGTCACAGCCAGACACATCTACTGCTTCTGCTTAAAGACTACATCTTCTGTATGTGAGCACAAGCACAGCGCCATCACCACTGTGATAAAAATGTGCTTAGAAATGAAAGGCTTTTTGAGAACTGGGCTAAGACAGACTTCAAAAAGTGGTATATTGCTGGGGTATCTATTCCTTGTTCCCCATGGCCTCCCCCAACTCCAGGGGAAACAGCTGAGAGGATATTGAACATACTGCTTCTCTAGGTCTTTGCCAGACTTTCCTCAGAACAATCAGTACATTTTCTGAAATGCAGAATGATTCATCAAACCCAGCACACCTCCAGGACATCAGGCCTGAGCAAAAAGCTGTAACAATCTGTCAACTACTCACCAAAGGCAGTCTCTTCTCGCTCAAGTTCTTGTTTCAGTCTGGTGTAATCATCTTTGATTCTCTCTAACTTTCGCGTATTTCTGGCACTCAGAACCAACAGTTCATTGAGAAGCCCTTCCAGTCCCTCCTTCTCAGATGTTAATGATCTTATTTCTTCTGCAAGATCCTTCGCAGTGCCAAAATTACTTCCTGCATGTTTTGTGGGGGCAGGGGAAGAAAGAGGAAAAAGACAATGATACAGACACTTGCAACATCAGTAGCTTACATAGCAATCCTGGGAAATTAGGCAATTATACTTCCCAACAGCAACTAAAAGGGGGAAAAAAAGAAAAACTGCTTTGCAAGCATCCATTTCATTAATATTACAAAAATAATAATCGTAGCTGATTTAACCTTACACATAGAGAAATTGTATTTTCTTTAATTATTGATACAATTTACATGTTTTCAGGAAACCTGTTCCTCAGCGTTTGCACTGCGAATGTCATGCTGCAATTCACTGATGGTTGCAGTGTGACCTAGCAGACCATTTTCTTCCTTTGGAGGACCCCTCAATGCACAGTACATTTGAAATAAAGGCCACAAACCTGCTGGACCCTGAAGTATTTCCTCCCTGAACAAAGCAGCCCTGTGCTGGTTTTTGTAACAAGCACCAGAAGGTTGTTTATGAAGGAGATGTTGCATTTCTTAAATGCCCTGCACCTCAAACAGAGACCATGGGGGATGTTCTTCTCAGAGAACACGTTCAGAAGTCACAACCCTCCACTTCTGGCTCTCCCTGAAATGTCACAGACAAGCAGAAGGCCAGCTCACACTGTTCTGACATTTCTAAAAATGTCTGGTTCCTTTGGACAGGGATCCAGAGCAAAAGTTCAACTCCCAAGTGGTTTAGAGTGTAGCCTAGTAACATTTCTCCACTTAACCATTCTGAAAGCCATTTTTATAACCAGCTGGAGAGGGATGTTTCCTTTCTTTGAAAAGAAGTCTTTTGTAATAAATAGAAAATGACAGTGAGATACTCAGGCATTAGATTACTTTTAAATAGCAGAAGAGTAACAATGCTACATTTACATAATTGTACCAGAATAATTTTAATGATTGAGATACTTGGCTGGGGGGGGGAAGAAAACCAAACCAAAAAATACACAAAAGAAAACCTAAACCCCAACCACCACACTTTAATCTAAAGAATTCTTGATAAAAATAATTTCCATATAGAATTGCCCAATAAAAGAAAGAAGACCTTTAGCATAAGGCTTAAGCTCTGATATCACCCTAAATTAGCAAAAATTTGGTGATACGATCTAATAAGTAAAGGTATTTAGTAAGTAAAGGCACTTGAAAGATTTAGCCTTGAAGCAAATATTAACATAAAACACATCCAGTCACACAAATGTCTCATCAGCTTCTGAAATACGTGCAATGACTTTAGACTCCTGAAATCACTTTATAATACCACCAGCATTAATCAGATGTGAGAGTTTCTTTTTCGTTTTGTTTCAGCACCATAATACACTGTTGCTTAGACACAACAGATCAACTGAAAAGTTTATTTTCAAATATTAACACATAATCAAAACAATCAAATCCACATCAGAATATCCTAAATTATGGCATTACATCTTTTTGACCTGGAGTCTTCAAAGTGTCGACCACAGTCTTAAAAGGGAAGGCTTTGGCTGCTGTTCAGTTTCTTCAAGACAAGGAAGCAAGAACAGGATGCAAGTGTTTACACTGGTCAGAAGATGGCAAACCACCACCAGCAGCTGCCAGGAGAGGCTCCATTCCTCCAGAATGCCAGAGCAAACAGCAGCACTTCCACCAAACTCCTACAGCTATTCTCCTGGGGCAAAGACGTTGCTGCAAACTCAAGTGGCTGATAAAGGTAGGTGTGCCAAAGTGAGGCTGCACTTATCAAAATTTTGGAAAATATCAAATAAGTCAAGTTTAAAGACTAAACATTGCTAAGCATGGTAGTCCTGCTTTGCATTTGGGTTTTTGGTGTTATTTTTAGTCCCAAGGCTATGATAGTTTCATTCAATCTCTTCCTCATTTAAAGTTGACGTTTTCTTGTTTCTTTTTAACAGGTCAAAAGTCCTTCATTTCTAATTCCCAGTTAAACCCTATTCACCACTTCTGTCTTACAATTACAATTAAATAACTGAACCTGCTTTACAAATAGAACATGTAGGATCTTACAAATAGTAGGATTTTGTGACTTACTAGTGCTTTACTGGGAAACAACAGCACAAATCTCATTACCTTAATTTGTTATGTTTCCAAATGGGCAAAACAAAGCAGCAAAATAAGCTAGGTAAAATCACTGGAAAAATGGCAAGTATTCAGATGCTTCTAAGGGAACAAGACTTGAGTCCACCTTTATTCACCTGAACTCATCCCAAGCATCACGGCACAGACGCTTAATAAAACATGAAGGTGAGAAAATCTTCATTAGAATCTGCAGCCTGCTGTTACATTTCAGAGAACAGCAAGGAAAAAGGTATGATATTGCATATCAAAGTTTTATATATACTGAATGGATCTGAATTCCCAGAGGAGAAGTTTATATCAAAATTGAGCCTACAAGGAAATGGCACCAGATACAAACCCAAAAGCAAAGGACACCCTACCTGATGCAGCTTCCCATGACAAGCAAAAACGTCTGAAAGTCTGCAGTGAATATTCAGAAGAGCATATAAAAACTCAGACATTGCAAGTATCATTATCAGTGAGCTCTGACCTCAATCCTTAATTAATAAAAAATTAATATATAATTCATAGCTGCTAGCATTGAAAAACAAGCCCTTCTGGGTTGGTTTTTTGTTTGGTTGGCGTTTTTTTGTGTGGTTTTTTGTTTTGTTTTTGTTGAGACAATGTCACATTGGATGCCATACAAACATTCTGAAGACTTATGTCAAGATATTTTATTCTACTAATGCTCTCAAAATGTTAAAATTTCTCTTTTTGATAATTTAATAGTTTGCCTAAGTGAACACAGTACTGTTACTTTGTCAACCACTCAAGCTATGTTTTACACAGCCATACCAATGACAGGCTTCTAGTTGGCTGATATTAGTTAAGTCAGCCTAACTCTTCCCAGGAAATTCAAAAACCATGCAGCCAATAGGACTGTTTGCTCATAAAATCTGTACAGAGAAAACAAAGCTAAGGAATTAACAGTCTAAGACCAAAGCTGAGATTCTGGTCTAAACCAGGGCATGATACAGAGATTCTGTGAAGGGACCTGAAGCGCAAGATGCCATTTTTTCCATCTTTCCTCCTGTCTCACAGTGAGGCTTGCTAGGGACATGCAATTTTAGCCACTGCATCCATGTCCATATAAACACACTGGGAGCAAACTGGGCAGCAAACGTGGAGTACCCAGGGCTCTGAACAGGTTATGTGCTGGCAGTGCACTGTCATAAGGAACTGAGTATGTACACTTCATTTTGAGGGACTGAACATTACCATTATCTTGAAAGACAGGAACGAAAAAAGTTAAATCTTCCTCCTTAATCTTGCCCTCTGGGGCTCTCTCCTCCCATGCATCCTTCATCCTCTACAGAAAGTGACATCAGGTAAGCTCCAGCAGCTTGAGGTGAATGCCAAAAATACCAGCCAAATCAAGCACAACAATCCACACAGGAAAAACAGGGAAAAAAAAAAAAACCAAAAAAAAAAACAAAAAAACCCCAAACAAACAAACAAAAAACCCCCCCCCAACCCTCCAGGCAGAAAATAGCTATATAATTGCTTTTACTTAGTGTAAACATTAGTGTATTTCCCTTATTTCCTCTATTCTGAAAATTTTACTTGTATGGCTACAGCTAAATAGTACTCTGCACATCAAATATATTTTTTATATGTACAGTTACATGCCACAAACTCAAGCCCATTATAACACCCCGTTGTCAGATTTTACTATATTGTGCAGATTGTTGCCCATTTAGTAGTCTTGAAGTAAAATATCATTATTTTGATACCATTAGCCAGCAACAAACTGATTAAAAATACGGTTTGAAATCCGTCCAATTCTACCAAAAATCAAGAAATACCTTATTAATTAAACTTTATTAAATATTTCCCTCTTCAAAATATAAGGCAAAGGTAAGGGTCCACAAAATTTTTACTCACAATTTTTCTCAAATTTATGGCAGAAGTTACATACATTAATAGCTACCATTATTTATACTTGAAGCAGAGAGAGAAGTCTCAGCCCCACTGAAAATATGTTCATTGTAGTACAAACAAAGGAGTAATTTTTTCATTAATAATAAAGCATATCTATTGAACACTAATTTAAATGTAACAAAGAATAGACTGGTCATTCCTCATCATTATCTATAAATTAATATAGATAATTCATACACTTACAGCACTACCTTTAATAATTCATAAGAAAGTGAAAATTTACATTTTAGCTTAGGGCATTTGCCATCATAATATTTATCAATGGTACTGGAATTCAAGGTTGAAAATCTTCCACCCTGTGATTAATGAGGATACAAAGTGATTTCAACACCACAAAAGAAATTGAAGAAAATAAATATCATTCACCTACTCACAAAGGAAAAGGAAAAAGCTAAAGACATGACAGAAATGTAAGATTCTGGAAGGACTGCCAGTGTGTTTGCACCTCTGAAAAAATAAACTGCAAATGAGGGACAGTCTACCATCTCCAGAAACATTTTACAGAAATCCAGCACATTTGAATTGCAATTATTGTTTTTAAGCAATAACACATGTCAATGCTTTTATGAAGCATAACACAACTACATGATTGATGTGATCCTGAAAGGTAATTGCCAGCTAGAAGAAGGTGAGAGACCCCACAGACATACATTTGGAGGAGCAATTCTCAGTCACAGGGAGCCTCTTGTACCTGGACTGAATCAGTCACCACAGAACAACTCAGGATTAAAAAAAATAAAAGTAAAAGGGGGTGGTGGGGAGTGCAAATAAATAAACCCCAAAGTAATAACATTTCAAATCAGTAGTAACAATGGAAAGAGAGACATCACTGTCCCCTTCCACAAGTGTTCTCTCTCATGCCCCCCCAGACCACAGCACAGCCTTCCTACAGAGTGATAGCACCTTCCCTTCACAGCTCTCCCTTCTAACATGTCCCCTTTGAGCACAAAGCCACAGAAAAGGAGCTGCCAAAGAGATAAATTGACCTTCTCCCCTGCTTCAGGGCTAGCTGCTTAGGTAAGAGGAGTGAAAGAGAGTAAGTTGCTTCATGACTGACTTCTCCAACAGAAGAAAAGATTTTCTGCTGTCTGGTCACATATCATGCTGGAACTTCAGCTACAGTGAATACCCTTGAAGTTCACTGAAAGCCAGTAACATCCAGCAGTCTGACTTGAAAATGAGATTAAAAAGACAAACAGCATAATGTCCTAGTTTCAGCTGGGACAGAGTTAATTTTCTTCTTGGTGGCTGGTACAGTGCTGTGCTTTGGATTTAGGCAGAGGATGATGCTCATAACACATTGATGTTTTCAGTTGTTGCTGAGAAGTTCTTTGCCTAAAAATCAAGGACACCTCAGCTTCCCCGCTCTGCAAGCAAGTACACCAGAAGCTGGAAGGGAGCATGGCCAGGACATGCGATCAAAACTGGACAAAGGGATATTCCATACCACAGAACATCATACTCAGCAAATAAACTAGAGGGAGTTGGCTGGGACGGACCAGTAGCTGCCTGGAAATGGGCTGGGCACTGGTTGGTGGGTGGCAAGCATCACTTTATTTGCATTGTGCATCACTTACTTGCCTGTCTTGGGCTTCATGCCTCGCTTAACTCGCCTCTTCACTACCTTTATTATTGCAGTTATTTTTTATCATTAGTATTATATTTTATTTTGCTTCAGTTATTAAACTGTTCTTATCTCAACTCACAAGTTTTACTTTTTTTTTTTTTCCAATTCTCCTCCCCCACTGTGAGCACAGAGAAAACATCCATGTAGTACTGCTGGCTGGGAACAAACCACAACACAGAGCTGTCTGAAGCTGAGGGACCATTTGAGAGTTGGTTTGGGGGACTCACTTAACATTATTTTTCAAATGAGTTAACAGGCATGCTAAAAAGTACACTGCTTGCATCAATACATGGTGGCAGATTTTATTTCATGGAGTGTAAAGTGAGTGTTGTGGGAAGACGTGACCATACACAGCACTGAATGCTGGAACCAGACACTGCAGTCATGAAGTAGAACTAATCTCAATATGCCTCTGATCCATCAACCCTGGCTGCTGCTGGGATCAGGAATAGGAAAGTGTGGAACCAGCTATGTCATCTGACAAGAAGTCCTCTGCTGGACTTCAACTCATCAAAAAACTGAGCCTTCATGAGAAGGCACAAAGGAGCATTGCTGGTTTTGCCTCTAAGACTTAGGAGAGTTCTGTAGCCATTACCAAACAACAGTTCCCAGAAACAGAAAAGATAAAGAAACCAGGAAAACCATTTCCTTCCAGTGAAAGACAAATTAGCAGCAGCACCTCTGGGGAAGAATTTGACATCATACCAAGAACTGCATGTCCATTCATATTTCTGACTGAAATGACAGTCTACAGCACGAGCATGAAAACAAGGCATCCACATTAACATAAACCACAGATGGATGGGTGAAAATCTCCTTCCACCTGCACTGGCATCTTCCAGCCTGATGGCTCTGTCCCCTCTCTAACCTACTCAATTCCTGGCAGGAATACTTAGCACCAAAGCTGGAAAGCTGGGGGCTCTTTTTGTTACAGCTGGATCCATGCAGAACTTGCCCTAAATGAGCATCAAAGAGCAGCCAGAGGCAACAGCCCTAACATTAGGCTTTGTCAAATACGCTATCTAGTATTTATGTCATGTTATTTATAAAACTATGCTTTTACATTGACATAAAGAAAAAACCTTATTGTACTGCTGGAAAACATTCCACAACATCATTTCCAAGCAGCTCCCACCTGCCAGTACTTAATGAAATAGAGGTTATGATATTTATAAGACCATGACACGTGATCTCTTACTGGTAAAGACAATTTTAAGATTTTCAAACTACAAATCCCCTCATTCTAAATTCTGTGTTTGGACCTAATTTGTGTTTTCAAAAGCAGAAGGAAATTGACATGCATCTCATGGATAGTTACATAATAAACACAGTATTTCATTCATGCCTGCTTAGCTTCCCATTAAGCCACTTTCTGGCTATCTAGACCCATGCTAATGCGCATTCGCAAGAGGAAAAAAAGTTCTCAGAGAGTCTATGGAAACATTGTAAAATGTACCTCCATAAACCTCTTTTAATCAAATATAGGAAAGAGATGAAACAGGACTAAAAATTCATTTTAGTTTGAATCTTCCCTCCTATTCCCAAATTATTTTCTCACAAACAACAGAAACACACCATGTCTTATTATTTCCTCTTGTGTAAAACAGGACAAAGTATGAAAATAAGTTTCAATAATATTTCTACAGTTATGTTCACACTTGCTTAAACATCATCTTATTTGAGTTTTCTTACCAGCTTCAATTTTTTTATATCTGAAATTTATTTCCTAGAAAAATTTCAAGCTAAATAGTAACATGATACTGAAAGAAAGAACAGAGTATCACGTATTGTCATGTTCTTCCTACAACTGACTACAAAATTTTATGAGCATGTTAAGAGCTACTGTAAGAAGCAGCTGTTAGGAAAATCACATGCAGGTTTCCAAGCACTGACATTAAAGGAGTTTTGTATAATTAAAAAAAGACCTACTAGATGCTAAACTATAACAGTTCATTGATGAGAATTTACAAATGCGCGTATCAACAGTAACATCTGATGACATCAGGAATGCTTGTTACCTATAAGTACCTAAAGCTACTGACTTAATAACTAGAACAATATAGGAACCTTCTAATTATCTCTGGAGAAAAATTCTGGACTAGCACCTCTGGAGTACTAACTATTAGCTATTCATCCCAGCAGGCCAATCAGATGTGAGGTGTTGATATAAAGGTACTGAATAGTAACTGTTGATAGAAATATCTCTTGAACATGTAAATATGGGCTTCTTTTATTTTTTCCATAAAAAAGCTCACTGAAATTTAATTAGATTTATTTTACAGCCTTCAGTAATCCAAATATTCACAAACTTTCTTTTTTCTTTTCCAAATTTAATTTTACACTTCTTTGAAGGATGAAAAAATAGAAATGAGAGGCATATATATAGTATTGTCTCTTACATCTTTACAGTATCATTTATCATACAGCCCTAAATTCCATGGTATTGCACTGAGAAGACTAATAGAACTTAAACTTACATTGCATTTATCATGGTATTATCCTCCAAAAATAGTATCAACTAAATTCTTACATTTTTTGTTGCAAATACATTGGTATTTTAAATCAATGTATTTGCATTAGAAAATACAGTCCATGTACAAATGAATGTTGTCTGAACCTGTCAAGATAGCCATAAAAGGCTGAGGTATATATCATGCTTTCCAAGTCATCACATCATTAAGTCACCACAAATCAGCTAATTTTCACTTAATAACTCTATTCTTGAGCTCGTCTAATCTAACTTTTGGGATACAGCCACCTTTTTGCTTTGACACTGTTCCAAAGTCACTTAACTCTTACTGCTTCCTCAAGTAAAATGCTACTTTAATCAAAAATGATGCGACATCTGTATAGAGAAAAACAGTTGTTCTCAGTATCCATTAGCAGTGTTCTTCTTCAGAATGAATTACCTAACTGCTACATAAGAAGTAGAAGTAACAGACATTTAACCCTGCCTGATGTTTCCAGACTAAATGAAAACCTCTAACTATGACCACTAAACTTAATTATTACTGCATATTTACATATACAGCCTATAATTCCTTCTGAATGTCACGCTGTTCCAAGACTGTCCTTAAACAATTGCATATTACCCAACTGAACATTCTTCCAACTTCTAACAACTGTATACCCAGGCTGTTCATTAATGTTGTTGACTGAGAGAGCAGGGAATAGGTACATAAAGTATCTTGCTTAAATCTTAGCCAGTATTTAGAAGGTTAAGGCCTGCTTCTTAACCATGCCTTCCTTAAGAGGTGCCATTCATTTACTCCTAACACAGGAATACACAGAAACTAATTGAGCCTTCTCCATTATCCACTATTCACTGGGTCTGCCTTATTAAGTTTAAAAAAACCAACCAAACAACAACATAGCCCCACTAATTTTATTTCTCCCTTCCTCTTTCTTCTTCTGCATTTATAAAATCTTTTCTTCCTGACTTGCTTCTCTGCTAGCTAGCTGCAATTCACTCTGTATCTTGGCTTTTCTGATTTTATTCACCTCATGCCCTAAGACTATTTCTGGTGTTTTCAGATATTTTTTTTCTTATTTACTTTCAGGTCTTCAGAGAAATAGTTTTCTTTTTATTCTTGTATCCCCCCTGTGTCCTCTATATATAACTCAGCATTTTACATAAACAAGTGCCGCCAGATTGACTAAATGTATCTGTATCTTACAACAAGGTAAAGAAATTACACTATCCACTGTCACCAAATTACCTTTCATCCTTGATTATTAAACCATGCCATGCAGAATTTTACCTTAGTAACAAATTAGGACTGGACCATTCACCAGTCATTAAAATTCCCTGAAGCCAGAGTGAAAAAGGAAACAGTACTTTTATCAGTACAAAGAAATTGCACTGCTAATTCTTAAAAAGCATAGTAAGACAGTCAAACAATTGTAAAAACAGTTCATAGAAAGAGCAGCATTAAATTGCTTTTGGAATTCATTCCTGAAACAAGCAACCTCTTTTAAGAACTAACAAGTCTAAAATGCTGTTATGATTGTTTTGGAAATGATCCTCAAGCTGTCATTCACTCTCTCCAAGTGTCAGACTAAGATACAGTTTTTCTGGCCAACTGCTTCCTACGTGTAGTTGCCTGTCCAGTTTATGGGCTGTTCTGTTCCCAAGCCATAAAACCCCTTTTCTGAAAGTGAGAAAATTATCCACATTTAAACACTCTAAGGGTAGAGAAGGACAATTGCCTGGTTTACCTCTTACAGGTGGAGGGAGAAATAAAGAATATTTCCATTTTTTAAAGGTGTTAAAAGAATTAAGGAAATTGAGCATGCTCAGCTCCATTACAAGATCTGGGGTTTAATTTCCTTCAGAACTTTGCTCAAGCCTTGCTCAAGCCTCAACATTATCCACTTCTGGCAAACAAAACATGTGACACTGCACAAGGTTTTGTTTTAAAATAATTTGTGTGTGCAATATAGATTCTTGTATATAACTGAAAAGATAAATCACATATGGAGAGCTACATGTCATCCTGACATCTGTCAAAAACCTTTTATCCTTTCTTTTCTTAGTGTAACACTGGAAAACTCTCTGCACTCTAGTACACGGTCCCTTCTACTCAGCTTCCTCTTCGAGGCAAGTGTTTAGCAGAGAGACACCTACTGAAACATTTGCAAACCATTTGCTGAATTAGAAAATCCACCTCTTCTAACTTAAAAGAAAGGACTGTGATTTGCCTTTTTTCGTTGGTGAACAGTGCAGCAAACCCAAGCAAGTGGCATGTAAGGCTGTTATGTATCACACTCTGTAATCACATTTCAGTGTTTTACTGGTTGTAAATAACATGCATGAGTGCTCCAAGGATGAAAGTGCTCTTTTGCTGCCAACATTAGATGTTTAATGATCTGAACAGCAGAAGCTGCCAATTATTGTATTCCATTTAAAAGTGTCATTTAAAGCCAGACTTGTAATTATGATACCTTAGCTATACATTTACAACTTAGCTAGAGAGCTATAAGAATGTAACTTGAGGAGTCCTGGAACAGCTATTGATGATTACACATCAATTTCACCTATGGAAAAATACCATGTGTTTTGCATATTAATGGTCTACCACACAGCATCAGCTTTGCCAGTAGTTCCAAACCGTGGAACGGGACCTGAAGAACCTTACACAAGGCATGGCCTTACCCTGTTCTGCCAGGCTTGTCACAACTTCGAGGGATCTACACAAGCACATGAACAACTTTTCCTAACGATTCTTTTATGAAGAGACCAATAACTGCTCTAATACAGTCCTTAACACTGTTAATCCTTCTCATCACTTAAAACTTACCTGAAGCAGCCAGCATTTTGGCTTCAAGTAGAGCTGGTAGTTGAGTCTCAATATCACTCACTTTCCTCCTCAAAGTAGTGCAGAGTTTCTGACTCGTGCAAACCTAAATTGAGGCAGACAGCCATGATATAGAATTCACTCACGTAAAAGTATAAGGCAGTTGAAATGGGGCTTCAAATGTTCTTGGTTAACAGACATGACATAACATCCTGCAGCAAGGTAAAAAAAGCTTAATAAAAAGTGATGTCTTTACAGAAACACGCAACATTGAATCAAAATTTCCAGGCTGTGCTGCACATTCTGTTACTAAAAGAGGGAATGGTATAAGCATTAGCTGCCTTCATGAGAGAGAACATGTTTCACCACTACATACTGAGGCTTCAGACAGAAGAAAGGCCATCTTACAAATTCTGCACAATTTCAATATTAATAATCAAGTTTCAAGTGGAGCACAAGTATACCAGTATTTGGAGATTAAAATTCCATAACACAATGTGCACTGGTTTTTATACAAAATATACCATGCTCTGCATTTTAACTAAAAAAAGACAAAGCAGCCTTATTTTTCGCACATGCAACAAATAAGGCTATATCAGCTTGATACTGTACTTTGTTTCACAATCAGGACACACACATGGCTAGAGTTCAGGTTCTGACTTTCCCATGCTCTCTTTTTTATCTTTTTAACTGGACGTCCTTCAGCAATCAATACGGTTTGGTATTGAAACACAGAGAGAAAGAATAGAGAAAAAAAGTATAAAGGAAATTCAGCTGTTTCTGTACTTTACATTTCAGTGTACATTGCCACCTCAGAAGGAGCTTATGCAGCATGCAAAATTTATAAAAGTGCCACATATTAAAAAATGTTGGGGTTTTACTCCACATCACATCATTTGAGAAGGAAAGCAAAATGAACCAAGAAAACCCCTTCAGTGAACTAAGGCAAATCCCTTGTTCTGGAGGGAGATGCCAAACGCTTTCTTAAAGTAGTAGCTGACACTTAAGAGACTATTGCATTCATTGGAACTAAAGCAATAGTCAAGATAGGCAGAGGTCAGTTCTGAAATGAAGTCATGTGAAAAAGAAATCTCCAGAGAGAAGTTTCCCTGCCTTCCTTCACTTTTATTTTTCCTTCCTCAAAAACAAGTGTCATGCTTACTAACAGAGCCACAGGTATCACTTCACTTTTTAAAGAGCAAAACTTTATCATTCTAATGGTTTATCTCTTCATACAATTAAATCACAATAATTTATATATAATATTAGCTTTAAATCCTTTTAAATTAATAACACCCTCTTCCTTTACTGAGATTATCTGTTAACTACAAATAGGCCAAATTTTTTTTGAGTCAACAGAACTATCCTCCAAGCAGTAACTGTTACTCATAAAGAATTCAGAGTCATCCAATTAATTTAAAAACACATATGACTTCTGCACCTACTATAATTTTAAAATTCCCAGATATTTCAATTTGTTTCAGTACCCCCTTCTAAGTGACTCACCAGCTAATTCAGTTAAAATGTGTTTAAAACCCCAAACCTGTCAGAGGTGAATAAACATGCCTAAAAAACCCAAAGGCCATTTCTGTCTCCCATCTCCAAAATAAATCTAAAAGTTTTTAATGACTTATTTCCAAGCTATACTTTCTCTTTAGGGATATTGAATGGCTCAGTGAATTGCAATTAGATGGGGAATCTTTCAGCTCCAGGAAAACCGCATGAATATATCCCATGCTGGTAGTAAGTTAAAGTCATTATCACTAGACAGCTGTTTGGCAATTATGCAAAATAAGCTGGGATGTTAAATCAGTTTCTAGTGAGCACTGTCCACTTTGTAAGCCCCACTGTCAGAACAAAGCTTGCTGGCACTCTTTATTAATGGACCAAATGCAGGGACCAGAGGCAGAAGGGCAGTCCCTCCAACTTTGAGACGATTCTTCTGGAACATGAGATAAGTAGGTTACCAGGCCTCTGCTTGTATCTATGTCACATGTATTCTGTAGATAAATGAACAACGTTAATCTTCAGACCTATCATATGGCATAGTTCAACAAAACTAAATGAGCAAGTGGGAAAGACAAAGTAATACCCCCCAAACTAATGGCACGGCTTCTACATTACATCACATCTACTCTACAAGCTCCAATTCTTTTCATTTTTTTATAATTATTGTATCTTCATAACAGATACCATTATTCATTACAGTAGCTTATTAAGCCACTAAGGAAAGGTTATTTCTTAGCTAACAAAGATGGTGAACATTCACAAAGCCAGTGTCCTGGGTTTCCAGTGAACACCTTCCCTCTCTAACCAGCGTGACTGCAGGGGCCTATGGCCCCAGCAATGCCCTTTCCCTGTTCTCAGTGTCCAGATCTGCTGTGGCCCACAGACCAACAAGCTCAAAGTCTAGAAAAACCTCTCTTTCAGTTTCAGGAAAGTGTTTTTGCAGCCAAATATTACTGTATTTATTTTAAAATCCTCTTCAGGCTTCCGAGTTCTTTTTAAAGTAGATTTAAAAAAAAAAAAAAAAAAAGGCTCTTATTTAGGAATATACCTTACAGATCTACATTCAGCCTGAAATGCTACTCAAAAAAACAGTCTATCTGAAACCAGTGGGAAGCTGGTAAGCAAAGACACGCAGAATCAAGATGAAAAACAGCAAAATATCAAAGGCAAGTTTGCCTATTGTCACCCTCTTCCATCTTTCCAGATATGATGTTAATCTAAAGTGGCAAAAACAGGGACAAGGACAGCAAAACTGTCCTGAAAACACTGAAACTGATTCTCCAATCATCTCAAGAGAAAAGAAGTTTTGAATACCCTTCACATCTCTTGAAAAAAACACCTTGGAAAAGATAAAGAAATTATGCTAACACTGCCTAAAGGAAGGAACAGTCCACCTGGTCTCCCACACAGCACAATCTTGCCATTACACTGAAACCAGATATTAATTTCTGAGGGAAGGTGGTGAATAAGGGGCAGCACTCCCTTCATTAGTAGGCAGAAGCTAGCTTTTGCAGCCACAGCTGAAAACAAAAGAGATGAGGCAGAAAAGGCCATAGAAATGCCAGTGGCACAGGGGAAAACGAAAGATCTTTGACAAAGGAATGTTTTCCCCATACAATAAAAAGGTTTAAAAGACCAGCTTTATTTATTTTGAGATGAAAATAATAGGATGAGATTATATGAATAAGCTAAATAGGAAACTATTTGGGGGAGTCTCATTACATGCTTCCTATTTATTTTCTATAACAAATAAAAGCCATCACATAGGAATGGAATAAAATTTAAATAGTATTTTATCTATTGAAAATTTAAAGAAAATAAAAACAAAGCTGAGAAATCCTACCTCACAGACTTCTCTATTGTTACCCAATGCTTCAGCTATCATTGAAAAAGTCTCTAGATACTATGGTGATAAAATAAAACGTCATGAGACATTTTCTGGCGAAAAGGCAAATTCCATACCTTATGTTTTAGATTGCAAATAGCTTGAAACAACACTTGAAACATCACTTTGAGCTACTGAATGTCTCATTCATTTTAGCAGATGAGCTGTAGGTCAGTTACAATAATTTCTTTGATACTTTATTCATAGTCATTAAAAAAGACAGAGGGAATCATTGCTATAGTCTATATTAATTTTCCCAAGATGTGGGTGTAAGCCAGGAACAGAGAAAATAAGCTCAATAAAGTGGAAGAGAAGGAATTATCTTTTTAACAGTGCACAGTGAAAGTGTTGGTCAAGGTGATTAGGAAGAACAGATTATGAAGGATAAAATTTTTACTGATTTATTACTGAGTTCTACTAGAGAAAATGTAAAAAATAAGTTTATTTCAGAGTATAAATTCATTACTAATCAAAACCGAGAAATATTTTTCACTTCCTGTTTCATGTAGATCTATGTGAATTGGCTAGAGTAAATGCATCTTTTTTTTCCCTAGGCATTCATGGAGCAACTGGGCCATTCTGAAATAAAACTTTAGTGTTCCACTTCTTGAGAGGAGCCCATGAAATAAGAAAGCTAAAGGAAAAGTATTAACATTGAGTTGGAAGCATAACATCTAGTTAGAAGCAAAAATTATGCTAAATATGCTATATCACTTTTCTTTGCATTTTTAAAGGGTATGAAAATGATATTTCTAGGTAGATTATTGGTGAAATGGTAGGGAAAAGAGGTACTTCATTTATGCTCTTCCCTTCACACCAACAAAACCAGTTAAGAGAAGAAAGTAAGAGATTCTGTATTAAGAGCTAAAACATTTAGCTATGATCATGATTTAATGAAGCTGAGGTACCTGTTCCTGAATAGAGACCTGAGCAAGAGGACTGATCACTAATAAAAAAGCTGAGAAAGAAGAGATTACTCCATCTGCTTCCTGAAGTATATAATCCCTGTGGCCTGTTCAAACAAAAAGTTGGGGAGGGCTTTTCAGTGTACAGTTAAAAATATTTATGTGCAAAATATTCTTAGAAGGAACACTACAAAATCAACTTCTTAAAACAAAGACAATATATTAAGATGCATGCTATGATCTTTTTCTGCAAATATTCTGAAGAACTGAAAACATGCACTTACTTTGGCAGTAGTTTCTTTAATGGACGTGCTGAACAACTGTTCTTTCTCCTGAAGGCTAGAAGGAATTAAAATAAAATAGATCAAATTAAATAAATAAATAAAATAAAGTTAATCTCTGCTCAAAATGGCCTGCTACACAAGACATTTTTATATGGAAATAAAATGTGAAGACAACTCATTACAAACACAGCAGAGTCAATATCAAGACAAAAACCAGCTTAGTTTCAGGATTGCTGGAGACTAAACAACATCACCTTCACAGTTTTTTATTAATGAGTATACAGATTTTACTTACGACTTGAAACACAATTATGATTATTTGTGTAATCATAGTATTTAAAGAAAACTAAAAAGTTCCCAGGAATGCCCAGGACTGGTGCTTTGCTAGACTATCATCCAAAAGCATAACACAAAGACATTTCTGACACAAAGAACTGGCAGTTTACTATCCTCTTACAACCCAGTTTTCAACTCTACCAGAAAAAGTTCAACTACAGTCACTTGTTTTCACAGTAATTTTATATGAAATACCACATACTCAGTTTATTTAGATCCATAAAAACCTACCAAATATTTGTAGCAAATTGATGGAACAGTGGGCTGAAATTGAGACATCACCCATGCTTATATGAACAAAATTCAAGGTTTTCTTCCACATATTATAAGCATGTAGGTTTCCTATTTTTATATTACCAAATCTAAAATAAACCTGTGCCTTTGGTTCTTGTAAATAAATCCACCATTTACATTTTTAACATGAGGTTCAAAAATCCAAGTCAAATAAAAAATCAGGAGTTAGGAGAGAGGTTTTTTTTGCAACATTAATACTCCCCTCTCTCTGACTTAGGAGCTGTACACTTTTTATACAGTGTTTAATTACTTTATCACACACTATTTTCTTTTCTGTCAAACACCTCGGTTCTGTGTACATGACAGTCAGTACTCCCTATTAGCAGCATCTCAATTTTTTCTCACACCTGTATTAAAAAAAAGCTCTACTTCTTTCATGACCTACTGTTACTATTTTTCCCAAATAAGAACTAATTATACATTTCTGAGCTTTCTCTAGTGTGAGTGAAATACCCAAACATATCAGAGACATCGCTGGATTTATTTCAGTGATACTCTTGCATGATAAGGGAGAGTTGTATTCATTTTTCAGGTGGAGGAAACAAAGCCACTGTTATTCAGAAAGCACACTATGACTGAGCACCTGTTTTGCCATGCACGCAGCTCCTGCTGCCTATGCATTTCTCTTTTCTATGCATTTCAGTTTTCTTTTGAGAACCTGCCCTTGTTTGCAAGCACAGCCCTTACTGAGATCTACTTCACGAGTCAGCATTTTCACAAGCATGAACCCCAAAGCAGGTGAAGTTGCACTCAGCTGCTGATCATCTACAGAAAGGCTGGCTGCACCACCTTGCCCAGCTGCATACAGGAGTGAAATAGCCTCAGAGGCAGAATTCAGAATATCATTTAATCACATTAACAAGGCATCCATTGCATTGTTCCTAATTCCCTGCTTCAAGGAGCACACACCTTTCCTATCTACAGCCCAGCAAGGCCTGTCACCTCATTACCACCCCAGCGTCTGTGCAATTAAACAAACAAATGCAGCTGCCTACCTATATAAAAGTGTTTAATGACATTTCTCACAGAGCCTCAAATTTCTCCCTTTTCTACAGCAATATATGTGCAAAACATGAAGTACTGCTGATGTAATGATGCCATTATCAGCTCCCTGCTTGCCTCTGGGCATGCCAGAAGGAATGAACTATTTAGCCACTTCTTTCCTAATGCTTTGGAGCTCCCAGTGACTTTTAGCATATTCCACAATTGTCATCTGAGCTGGCCAGGTTATGTAAAAAAAGACTGGCATTGTGTACAGATGTCAAGGGGCAGCAGCAAGGCTGCAGTGTGTAATTGAATGAATACTGGGTGACTGACCCAATTGTACTGAAACTGCCTCATAAAATTCAACTCTAAAGACCCAGGCCATAATAAAATGTAAAGTGCAGTTATAGCCAGAAGAACAACAGTATATAGATGGCAACTCTAACAAATATCTTCTGTGTGCTCTTATCTGCTTACTTTCCTCACAGAAAGCCCCCCCACAGGTTCATATATTTCACTGCTCTGCAGAACTCACAGAGCTAAGAGGAAGAGAGAGCAATTTTTAACTTCTTTTGAAGCAATGCATCCAAAACAGCACTGCATACTAGGATGCAGTTGTCAAATCTGCATTGCTAACAAGGATGTACAAACCCATGCAGACTTTCAGGACCAGGTGCTGAGTGGGAAAAAACATTCTCTCTATGCACAGATTTCCTTTTTATGAGACTCTAACAAGTCACTGAAAAATAAATAAGGAATCAAACACTGTTACTTCAATGACAGAAGAAACACAGTTTAAAGTTAATTTTGTGGAACTATGGTTTTAATGGAATCTTATATTAATCTGACCTTATCAACAAAATGATATCATTAGTAATTCATTTGGCCCAAGCTGATGATAGCTGGATTAACTAGAGACTCAAATCTAAAGATCCTTTTGTTACAGATACAGCATTCACACAGACTCTTACAAGTGGATTTGTTTTATTTATGGTATGAATTTCACAGTAGTATTCTGTTTCAAATCCTTGTTAGCCCTGGCAGTGGTGCCATAGGGATCCCTCAACCCTTACAGAGATTAGCCCATCATGCAATGCACACACAGCAATCAAAACCATGCACGAACCAGCCATTGCTACCAACTACAAACTGCTTGTAACTACATTTATTCCCAGGTTGTTTTCTTCTACCACAAAACACTGTCACAGAGAAGCCCCTCACAAGCTTTCCAATTAGCTGACAAGGTAATGACCCACAAGAGTAACCAGGCAGTCAATACTGATTCATTCTACCAACAAAGAGCTTTAACGGCCATGATCTGTTACATGTGACTTGAACCAGAAACAGCATTTTCTTTTACAACCACCCTGGAGCATCATATTTCATTTTAAGAGGGGTATTCTGTCTGCTTAAAAGCTGCTTTTGGTATTACTACAAGGGTAAATGGCTTTAGAAAGAGCTCTTTGGAATAAAATTAAATTCTTGCCTGGGAAGGCGTCCATAGTTTTGACTCGTTGCTATTCTTTTCTGACAGAACAGCTAATCAAGAATTTGACAGCTTCTCCTCACAGCCTTAGCAACTCATTATGGGGACCATTTAGAACTTACTTCTCAAATTCAATATAAGCTAACTCCATCACAGAGAAAGCAAAGTTCTTGATCCAGCTGATGAAAGGACTAGAGTAAGATGGGAATTCAATTAAAACAAATTGAACTGACTAAATAGGAAGAAAGGTTTTTAACACTTGCAGAACCCACAGCAATCTGTACATAATGTAGAGTGTTTTTATTCATGCAGATGGCCACACAGGCCTTTCATTTAAATGACATGCCATGGGCTTACAGACATTGGGATCAATTAGGAGGGAAGAAGAAAATGAATGTACATGTAATAGATCCCAAAGTATCACTGTATACAGGCAAGACTAGAACAGGAAAGCAGGAGCTGAGGAATGATGTAATTTCTGGATGACACTTGAAGTTGCAGGAGAGTGTGGGAATGCTGCATGTTCAGGAACTGAAGCTGATCTGGCATGTAACAACAAACTATGGGAAAAATTTTAAGATACAAACATTTCAGGCAGTACCCTTTAAGTACCTCATTTTACTGATATTAAAGAATAGCTATGAAGTATACTTAATTGTAATAACAGTAGGAACCTGATGAGATGATGATGCTCATAATTAGGAATGGTGTGCAGGAAAAATAAAGGAAGACACTTCAATGCAATAGGGGACAGAGGGAAGAATCAGAATTGAGTGGTCTGGTTCACACATCCCTCACTATCACAGTTTCCCACATAACCACAGGGGACACTAAGTGTCACAATACAAGAGATAATGTTTAAAATGCCTTTTAAAGAATCTTCTGAGAAGTTTGAATTTGCATTCAGGAATTACAGATACTGTGGAAGTGGCTTTGTTCAAAGGAAGGCTAACTAGCACAATACTGGGAAGAATGGCTTTCTCCTAAAGGAAGGTATGTTTCTGAATGTCTTTCCTTCCACTATTCTAGTATACTTCCCTTTTGCATACCAAGCTATTATGTATTTATGCTTTGCTTCCTAAGAAAAAATTCAAAGAATGCAAATGGGCAAAAGGTAATTCATGCCGTTCTCCACATTCAATATATATAAATATACACACTGCTTAAACAGAAACAGTTCCTGTATTAATAATAAAAATTTTATACAGCAACAAAAAGCATAGTCAGAATTTAGTTTCTATATCCATACAGCAGAACATACCACACACAGGTTACCAGCATAAAACAAATAAATCCTGTACTAAAAATTTTTATTTTTCATAGAGAAACTAAGCTGCCCTCTCTGATCCCTGCCTGAAGACACTGAAAGACAAGTAAAATTCCTTTAACAAGTATTCTCCTTTACATTACTGTCACCTAAAGAAATTATTATAGATCTTGTCATTACACTCCCAATCTCCACACGACAATACAGTGCTTAAGCAAAAAGCACTTTAATTTCTTTAAAGCTAAGCACAAATCAGAACAATTTAAAATTACCCATATTTGAATTTCTAATTCAAAGACAACAGCCTAGAAGTCCACACTCAGATTTTACACAAAAAGCATGATGGATGGGTTGACCCCACAATATGTATGAATATGTATTCCCTCCTAGATAAAATCAGCAAAT
This sequence comes from Cettia cetti, assembly GCA_013401135.1. Taxonomy (NCBI): domain Eukaryota; kingdom Metazoa; phylum Chordata; class Aves; order Passeriformes; family Sylviidae; genus Cettia; species Cettia cetti. The sequence goes on along the minus strand of VZUI01052461.1, from coordinate 4,335 downwards.
TTAAACAGTTTACAGTTTGGATATGGCCCAGAGTAATAAGGCTGACTGCAAAGAATAATCTCATTCTCATGATCACAACCTGCACAGAGGGTTGCTTTTACAGCTTTATGTCTTCTAACATGAGTCTTCCTCTGATTCTGAAGTCACAAGAAGCTATACTCTCTTAGAAGATGAAAATATACAAACCAAGCCCTACACTTGTAATCTTGCTTTTAACAGCAAACAGAAGCTGACCTTCAAGAAAAGCTTTTGTCCAGTCCCTTGCAAAAAAAATCAGAAGTGCTACTTGGGGAACATTTGGTGTAAAGGTCTGCTACAGTCTACATCAAGGCAAAAATCCACCAAAAATCTTCAGTGTATGGACTTCACTGTGCCTTTAGGAAGGACATCCACAAAATCAAATCAAATCAATCGATAACTTCCTTGTATTTTTATAGTTCCCTCAGTGGGTATATCTCAGAAAGTTTTGAAAACAAATCATAAACAAATACTTTGAACAAAACTATATTTAACAAGAGGCATCTTTAAGCTAGACATATACAACTAGGACCAAAGGGGAAAAAAAAAAAAAGCAATGAGAAAACATCCTTGGTTTTAAAGTTTTCTTGAGGAAAACCAACAGATTATTATTTACAGATACCGTGGGCAGATTTTTACCAGGACGAGACCTTCAGGGTGTTGCTGGGCCAACACTTCTGCTCACTTCTGTTAATGAAGGACATTCAGGGCTAGAAGGCATTAAATGCACTAGGGTAAACCACCAAATTTTGTTTTCCTTTGAAACTCTACCACAAAGTTTGATTCTATCTAATCAAGAAAGATACGGGATAACAAGATATTCATTCTATGTGATTGTTTCATAAGCCTGTCTGGCCTACACATCTGAGTATCACCATACCAAGAAAGCATTTTTTCAGCCAAGCATGTAAGTTCCTTTTCATCTTTGTGCAATGATCCATGGGACTTAAAATTATATTTTCACAGCAGCATATCTTTGTAATGGGAAGTAAAATCACCCTTTAAACCTAAGTCAGGGTTTTTCAAACAAACTCTGATTTTTTTCTTTGATAATGCAGCCCACAGAAAACTTCTATATGATGAGAGAGCTAGTTAAAAAATTATAAAAATACAAAATTCCTGCTGTCCAGCTGACATGGTGAAAATCCAATTTCTCTATCTAAACCTGAGAGTGCTCTTGAGGCAACAACATGGACATTAAATATAAGGAGAGAAAAGTTGTGTTTAACTCATAATGAAAATGAAATTTCTTGCAGCTGCAAGGACTAGTCACCTGAATTAGAAGTAAAATGCAAAATCTCACGCTGGAAACTTCCAACCTCAAAAATTTATCTGATCTGAAACAAGTATCAAGAGGGTACTTTAAGGCACAAGAGCATCCCACCTTCTGCACATTTCAATCTACAGAGTTCTCGAAGGAATACGAATGAGAACCCAAAATTATGCACATACCTCTGAGCGATCAGAGAGCTGGTTTTTCTACAGCAATTTGCTCTTTTTTAAGCTATCATTTGCAGAGCAGTATTTCTTCACTGTTGCTATGTATCAAGGATTGCTTCAATACCTGTGCTTCTCCACTCAGAATTTTTCAAGAGTCAGAACTAGAAATACACTTTCCCAACGTTTGTATAACTTCAGCTTACCAACAGGGTTTCTCACTGACTCATGGGTTGCTCGTTGTCGACTCTCAAAGACTTAGAACTAAAGGAAGTGTACTTCAATCACTTATCATCCTGCCCAGCTCTTGCATACATAAAAACTCTAAGCTGAGTCAACTCTTATTTGCTGTGTGCTGCCAGACACTATCCCTAGCTAGGAGACTTGAACAAAAATCAGGGCATTGGATGACACTTCACAATTTTTTATAAGGATGACTTATAAAGTGATTTTTAAACGTCAACAATCAAAGGACAGAGGCAGAATCTCAGTATGGTTTTGGGGTTCTTACATAAAATCCCTCCAACAGAAACAATCAGTTCACAGACACCTGAAGATGCTGCTGGCATCTTTAATCATCCCAACGAGCTCAATTTTCATTGCCCGGTATTGAGAAATCTTCTGGTCCTATAAACCACCATTCAGACAGCCAAACCAGCTGGCTGTTCCAACCAACCAAACCATTCATATGGTGCTGGATTTCCCACCACTCTTCTGCCAGCTGATGCTGCAGGGCGGTTTGAAGCAGTTGTTGCTTCAGCTGCTATCGGGAACAGGAGCATCAGACTGAGAACAAAGGGACAATCAAACAGCTATCTGCAAGAGCAGTTCATCACATCCTAACTAATACTTTCCCCCGATTTTCTGACGTATCAATAGATCCCCATTCTTCTGCTACATCTGTCTGGAGTGCACAAAAACTAGAGCTTACCCACAGCAGCTGCAATTATTTTCCTAAGAATAACATCCATTTTACTTCACTGACTGAGTCTGTCCCTGGATATTGTTGCTAGCTGTTTCTCTTCATTATATACAAACTAATTCAGTATCACACATTGATTGAGACAGCTGGTCATTTTTCCCTAAAGAGAAGTAAATCTCATTGTGCACATACCCTGAGGAATCAGCACATATGTGGCCTGGGCTTTAAAGGCTGCTATGTCACACTGGATGCTGTTCAAGCAAGCAGGGGGAACCAGATGCTCAGCAGGGAAAACCAGATTCCTCATTACACCATACACGTGGGTACTCAAGCAAGTGTTACTTATCCTTCTGCTGCAACTTTTTCCTTCTATAACGCTGCTTGGAAGGACAAAAAACTGCCTTTAAGACTGGTCAAAAATAATTCAGGTTGCCAGCAACCTGAGGAATGGAGGCTCTGTCCTCCAGGTTGGAAGGCTGTCTCTTTGATCTCCCTGCTCTGTTTTTAATTCCCCCTGTTCTTCTAAATGAAGGCCAGTGCCTACAGAGTGGGAGAAGACTTTGCAGAAGCCCTTTTCTCCTCCCTCCAATGAGGGTCCCCACTCCTCCTCCAGTTAGATTTGAACTTCTGAGCCATGTTTGCACCCTCACAGGAAGCAAATTCACTTCATGTGCCAAAGCACAGACATTTTATAGGACGCCAGGCTTTCCTTAATAGCTCCCCTAGATTTGTTGCCACAAGAAAAGAAACAAAGCCACCTGCCCATTAACTCTACCCTTCTATCCTAGGCAGCGAACAAAGGAATGAAATTAATCCCAGGCAGACAAAATGGAGAGGAAAACACCTATCTATCTACAAGAAAAATGAGTCTCCTAAGCAGTCAGCTCACAAAAGATGAGTTAGATCTCTTCTTTCACCTATGACTTGTCTTAGCCTCTCACACGAGACTGTAGCCAAATACTTTAAGAAAACCGAGATGACAGCCTTGTCAAAGACAAACAAAGGTACGGGAAAATGAGACAATCTTATTATCAAGGTTCAAGGTGACATTTGATAAGAAATAAGAGTTTCCCTTCAAAATCCCCTTGTGGCAGAGGAAGCTGGCTGTGAGGAAAGAGTCCCTCTGAGGACTCTTTCTAGGGCAGAGTCCCCCACACATGCCAGGGAACATCCTCTAAGGTTCTGCTCCTAGCTGCAAGCCCACTGATGCAGGTTTTGTAAATCTGTAGTGCATAGGATAAATTGGATCAATGTATCATTAAACAAGAGAGCTATAATTAAAAAAAGAACTGGGCACCATACCATCTCCATGATATCTAGCTATAATAGCAGCAGTTATGGCAGCTGTATTTTAAGAACCCTGAAAAAAATATTTTGGTTCATCTCACGTAGCAGTTAGAGACATGTTTCCTACCACAGAGAACACAGAGTTTTAAAACACAGAGTTTTAAAATTCTGTGTTAAGCTGTAAAAAAAACAAAGTCAGAGCAGCATGAAAGGGCCCTAAATCAAAGCAGTAAGGCAAATACACAAAGTGACCTGTGCATGATCCTCAAATCACAGAACATGATTTATCATTGACTGAAATTGCTTGGATGAAAAGACTCCACCGCTGAGCACTGCCGTGCCAGACATGCTGGAACTCCAGTACGAGCTGGAGTCCAAGGCAGCGAAGTGGTACGCCACTATTGACATTGCCAATGCCTTCTTCTCCATTCCTTTGGCAGCAGAGTGCAGGCCCCAGTTTGCTTTCACCTGGAGGGGCGTGCAATACACCTGGAACTGACTGCCCCAGGGGTGGAAGCACAGCCCCACCATCTGCCATGGACTGATCCAGGCTGCACTGGAGAAGGGTGAGGCTCCAGAACACCTGCAGTATACTGATGACATCATTGTGTGGGGAAACACAGCAAAGGAAGTCTTTGAGAAAGGAGAGAAGATCATCCAGATTCTCCTGG